>JACM01070409.1:0-46712 GCA_000787095.1 Periophthalmodon schlosseri
ATATAATATAATATAATATAATGTTTTATTTTTAAGTGAATGATTCTAAAACACAATTAGATTTAAGAGCAAAATAACATCTATTTTAGATTTGCCATTCATACATCGTGTTTATTTTGCACAAAGGTAAATAAAGAGAGGAGACCTCGTGTCTATTGTGTTATAATAAATACATGAATATAACAAATGTCGTTGGACATAACAAGTGCCTGGCAGTGTGCTTGAAATGACATAAGGTGCATAATATGCAGACATGGCGATATTAAACTTCACTAATAGGCTAATAATCATTGCACAAAATCCTTTCGGAACCCAGTGGCTTTTACTTGTTTACTTTCTTGTTTTGCCCACATAGAGTGTTAGAAAATCGTTAACAAAAAATGCGCCGTTTTGTGGTGTTTTTGAATTGGCTGCACCGGGGTCATGGGGTGCACGTTTTAGACTCGCTGTAATCTTAAGGTTTCTTTTTAGTTAAAGTTATTTTAGTTATTCTCATCGTAACTAAATTTGAACTACACCTCTATGGCTTCTCCTCAGCGTTTATCCAGACAGATTTGCATAGCCTACACAAGCCACAACCGGCCTCCCAAAGGTCACAGTAAATCACCCCGGGTCTTCGCCGTTGCTCCCTGGTTCATAAGGTTATTATGTCCTGTGGAAGTGAGTTATAGCTCAGAATAAAATCACCAAATAACTTAAAAAGCAGTTTTAACAAAGGCCGTGTTGTTGTGCTGCTAGACCTACTGTTTGTAGAATGAAACTGTTGTTTTAGCCACACACACACGCTTTATGTACTTTGATTTTGCTTATAATGTTTGCAAGTTCACCGGGCGTAATTTACGGTTGGTTTTACTCCCGATTACCGCTGATTATATACGTTGACTGTCAGTTTTCTCTGATTTTGCATCACTGTGTTGACTTAACCTCATCCAATAAGTTGGCCACCAGGTTTTGTCTTAGTCTCCGTCAAAAACAGGCCAACAGTGGTCTATGGAGAGAAGAGCGGGTAAATGACTTAAAAGCTTACTGCAGACTAATTAGGTCACATTACAGCCAGTGTAATTTCAGATTCATCAGCGCCATTTATGTTGCCTTTTGCACAAACCCTTGCTCTGGAGAGGCGTGGCTTTAGAGCATGTTATACTTTTATCCCAACAGTCACTTTTTGGTCCTATTATTTGTTATGGGGACTGGCAATATAGACGTGCCTCTGTGGGGTCGTACGCCTGAGCCCCTTGTTTATTTTATACGACAGTAGCACTCGCTCAATATGATGTAGCATGTTTGGCCGCGTGTCTATTCATTACGCATTGCCAATAATTCCTACAATAACACTCTGTTCATGTATATATGCTATAGTTCGTGACAAAACATGTGATTACTCGTAATATTTCAATGCAGGATTAAAATACATTTGTTAAAATGCTATTGTAGCCTTTCTGTTGTTCTGTTGCGAGTGTCTAACCACGTGGCTTTTACTGTGTGTCCCGCAGACGCTTGCGGCCTGTCAGACGCTGCCCACATCGAGAGTCTACAGGAAAAGTCCCAGTGCGCATTGGAGGAGTATGTAAGGAGCCAATACCCGAACCAGCCTAGCCGATTTGGAAAGCTCCTGTTGCGGCTGCCTTCCCTGCGCACTGTCTCCTCGTCGGTAATCGAGCAGCTGTTCTTCGTCCGCTTGGTAGGTAAAACTCCTATTGAAACCCTCATCAGGGATATGCTATTATCCGGGAGCAGCTTCAACTGGCCTTACATGTCCATCCAATGATCCTTATGCGAAGGTGGAAAAAGCAGAGGGGGTCAAACGGACCAAAACACAGTCCCCCCGACCTATATGCTTCTCCAAGAACTACTACTATAGGACCTTTTGTGATAAACTTAGAAGACATTACTTTTTCTGTCTTCTGGGACTGAAATGGAATACGTAATGTACAGAAAAAATATTGGAACCGGACTTTGTGTAAATTTACCCACATCTTCAAGAACAGTACACTTCATTTTGTAAAATATTAGTCTTTATTTTCTTTTCTTTTTTGTAAAAAACGAAAAACACAAATAAAATGAAAACCATCTTATGCGCAGTAAGAAAAAGACTTAGCGGGAAAACAATGTTTCCAAGCAATTATAAGAATTGTCCTGTGTCTATGTACCTCTCTGTTTTGTATTTTTTCTGGTTCTAAACCAGGCTTTCTGTGATTCTATACTAATAATTTTTGATATAACCTTTTGCTTCTTATAATGAGTGCGATATATGTTGTCTAAGCTATGTTCTCCAAGAATTAAAATTGAAGTGAGAATTTAAAACAGGAAAATAAAGAAATTTAGACAATAAGATTGAGTCTAATCGCAATGACAATATCAATAATGATGATGGTTGAGCCTTTTTTGTTCCCAATTGATACGATGGACCTGCAGCAGCAGCACACTGACCTCCAGGACATTTTACTGAAAAAGGACGGCCAAGAGCGAGCAAAGGAGAGACATGAAATCAAAAGCACTTTTAATATATCATTTCAAATACATTTTTGTTTGTTTTGTCTTGAACGAAAACACTTTTCATTGTTTCTTGAATTTTATTGGTTGTTGCCTTCAATTTGCTTACTTCATGATGCAGCTTTTGCAGAAGGGTCGGTTGATGAAGTTGTGTGATGGTAACTGTACTATTAAAAATGAAACAGGCAACAATGTCTCCTTCTCACGCATTTACTTGGCGCAATTGTTAAGTCAACATGTCCATATATATTCCTGTTGTATTGAATTGTATTTTTTTTTCTCGCAAAATGACGTGGGAAAATGTGGGATTGTGAAATAGAAGCGAGATTAAGCGCTAGATGTAGGCTAAAAATGGTCACCATATAGTCTAACAATATTTGATAAACAGAAAAGTAGGCATATCTTTGCATATCCCAAAAATATCTGTGTTGTGTATTTTTATGAGATGATTCCTCCACCTCTGCCTCTCGTGGTTTAATCAAAGTGATTCCCCACAATCCAAACCGTGTTTCCTTCTTTCTTGGAGAAACACATTGATGGTGTGCCTCTGTATTGACGTAGGCGTCTTTCGGCAAAAGGTTTAGGCCCTGCTGCAAAGCTGCTGTGATATGCGTGATCAATCTGGAAAATGTATTTTACAGCATGTAAGCCAGTCGATATGAACACCGAACGTGATGCATTGTGTGGCAATAGAGAGAGGGGGGAGGGGGGAGGGGGGTGTACAGAAACAAACGAGAGGGAAATGTGTAAGAGGAGACAACATCAAAAAGAGACGCGGCCTTGGTTTTGCCTGATGCATTCACACTGTAATGAGTACATCGATAAGTCCTCAGTGTGTACATAGTTTTCATAGAGTCTGTGCCCTTGGAGCGCACGGGTGTGCGCGTGACAGGACCTGGAGCCTCCGTGTTGTCATTTGCTGTTGACAATTATAACAATTGCCTTCATCATCCTGCCGTCATTCCTCTGATACTTCTTGATGGTGTGCCACATCTCCATCCTCACGTGCAATGACTAGACAGGAGCCAGCTTAGATACAGCACTGTCTGAATCTAATATCGCCATATTTGTTATCTTGCGTATAGGACTGGGGGATGGGTGTTTGCGCCCCGTGGCTTTATTTGTCAGTATTGCATGTCTCGTCCAGAGTCGTTAATATGAAACTATTAATTACTTGGCTCCTTAGCTGTAGGTTGTTCTTTTAGTTGTCCTCACATGCTCTCATATGATTTTATTTGTCGTTGTGCCTGACAGCTCCTATTAGAGGTATACTGTTTAGAATAGATACTCGTAGGTTTGATGCGCCCAATGAATGTTTCCGCTGCTTTTGTATAGGGCCTGTGTTGTTTTTTTTTTTCTCCAATACTCAGTGGGTCACGAGTCTGATTATTAAACAGATCGTGCACCTGATACCTACCTGACACTGGAGATAAGACAAGGCGTGGAATAATTTCTTAAGTTGCATAAAAGACACGTAATTCACACTCCTGTATAAATATCCAGAGGTTTTGGACATTTTGAAAGAAACCGTAAATGTGGTTTCTGTTCGTTTTCTTTTTGTAGCTAGACTGACATTTGAGCCACTGATACTTATTAAAAAATACAATAAAGTGCCTAAAATTCTAAGCATAGAGCAAATACGCAAGCCTTAACAGCAAATCAAAACGTACAAACGTGCCATGTGTTCCCAATTAACGTGTGTACTAAGGAGAAAACTCAAAGAATAGGAATTTCATTTTTCAAGTGCGATAGGATCATAAATGAATACATTATAGGCCTGCAACATCCTAAATATTTCTGTAATTACATTTTATTAACAGGAACAGGCATTCATCACAATTCTTGTCATTTTAAGCGATGACAACTTATCAGTGCTTTGATTTAATGACACGCACAAAGAAAAAAACGTTAAAAAAATGGCCTGTCCTGTCAGAACTGTGGTGGGTAAGGGAGATGGATTTGTGGCACGCTGTAGGCCTCATTTGTGCCTCTGTAATTTCGGAAACTCCGGTTACCAAAGTGTTACTGCGAAATGAGTTAAATAACCATTTACCTTTGTCTGGTTTCATTCATCAAACCACAAGTGGAGGACTCCTAACATGGGGGCTATTTGTTTGCTTTACACAAGCAGCTGGGTGCGATTTCACGTTTGAGATATCTGTCTGAAAGCGAAACATTTATTATCCCATGTTGTCAGGAAACCTATTTCTCAAAAAAAGTCTGTGCGAGTCGTGTTTTAAGCGGCAATGGATACGTCCTATTGGCGTTACACGTCACTTCATTTCACTTACAGGAGCTTGCTTTCTCCTCCGACACATTTGACAAATTCCGCTGTTTGAGACAATAACCATTTTCAAATAGCGGCTCCTTTATGCGCGCGTGTGTGAGATGGGCGGGGGGCTTTGAAGTATGACGCGGCTTATTTCTCATATTGTCTCATATAGTGCGTAACGGCGATGGCTGTAAGTGCTTTGCTCTGCTATATAATCTACGTAATGTTTGTTGCATAAAACAGTGAGACAATAGGCTAATAGTAATGTTGTATTACTCAAAGTGACTTCCTTGTTGAATTGCCATTAAATTGAGAGAGACGTCACAGTGTTCCATCCTCCCCTAAAGCCAAAGGATCAGTCGAACATACGGCTGAGTGTACGAGCAGAGGCAGTGGTTGGCTTTATGTGGATACATCCATACGCGCTTCCTCTGTGCAGTGCGTAGCGCGTAAACGCCACAGTTTACGCACGCGTGCAGAAAGAGATGGGGAGAGGGAGAGATTGTGGGAAAAGCCCAGATAGCTGTGTAAGCGGATCCCTTTGTGTTGATTTAGGAAGACGTTTGCTGTATATAACGTTCAAGGCTGATAATATCATTGCCTGGCCAGATAAATAAAGCATTGGCCAAAAGCATTGGGTCAGCTATCGATCCGCTTTCTGCCTGTGCGAGGAGGGAGGGAAAGAAGAGGAGGGGGCTGAGAAAGGAGAGGAGAGCAGGGAGAAAGGCAGGGAGACCTCACTCATTAGCATTCCACAGCCATGGACTAAACGCTGACAACTAACAGAGATATCCAGCTCTACGCCACAGCACACCGCTGCCTCTCACCCGTTTGTCTTTATAGCCCCTGGCCCTTCATTTACAGCGGACACCCATCTCCTCATTCTTTCTGTCGTCATTACATTGGTTTTATTTGTGTTATTTTTTTCCCCACTCACGCGTTTTGTACGCACCAAATAATGGAATTTTGCCATGTAAAAAAAAGAAAAGAAAAGATAGTTTCAGAAAAAATGTGAAGTGTAGAATAGCAGTGCCAAACACACTGCTTTTACTTTGGAGCGCCTGGCTATAGCTGGGGATAATACTGCAGTTAATGTAAAAGATGAATAAGAGAAAATCTATGACTGGGTCCATTTTAAGATGATCAAAATGGAGTTACTGGAGTGTTTGTTTTAACTCGAGCAGCACAGTGGCTATTTAGACGTCTTTTTCAGAAGGGTATATCTTAATATGGGTTGAAGTTGTGACAGCTGTTCATCTGATAGTAACTTCTTTCCAAGTTTTTTTTTTTCTCTCCTCCCACCCCGGGGCCCCCCGGTCTCTGTCTTGCTTTGTTGTTTTTAAAATATGCATGTCTCTCCGGAATGCCAGTCACGGGTCCAAACTTTGTGTGTCCCAACCTCCCACATGATGAAATGATCCTTTTAAAGCGGACTCAATATGTCTCTATCTGCACTCCTCTTCCTTCTAAAGCTCTACGCAGACACACACCACATTCATTAAAACACAGACTTTTTCAAGCAACCAGGAAAGAAGTGACTGGATCAAGTCAACTCTGTCACTGGATGGATGGATGAAGATACGCAAGAGGAAAAAGAGGAAAGTAAGACAAGCTTTCACTTTCTGTCTGTCCTTCGCAGCTACTCGTCTGTGTGCGTGTGCGCGTGTTTATTCCTCTGCTTTTGCCTGGTGTTGTTCCTGTGTGTTCTCAAACTTGAAACGGATAGAACCAAGGGGAGTGAGCGAGAAGCGGAGATGTGTGAGCGAAAGGGGAGGAGGGTTACACGTAAAATGTGAGAGAGGACGGACAGACATGCGCTCGCGTGTGTTTGTGTGTCATCACCAATACATTTATCAACACTCGGTTTATGCTTTATCTGTTCAGTTTTAACGGTATAGTGCGGTGCGTTAATTGTTTTTGACAATACATCCCAGAATCTAAAAGAAAAACACCCGGATGTTCAGTGCGGGAAGTGATGAGTTTTACAGAGGAAAATCGTAAATCGGATGCAACAAGAGGAACTCAATTCCATCTGTCAACTTTGAGAGGAGGCACCTAAAACTTTGACAACTCGACAAACCTGAGCAAACGCCGCACAAAGACATCACACGCATGACTTTGTGTGGAAGTGATTGGATTGTATAACTTTATGCTCCAAATAATCTAAAGTATATAGCCTACTGTGTATGCGTAAAAGTATGTGGAGAAGCGCACCGCAAAAAATGTGACGCCAGGGAAAATGTCCCCTTTCTTCTAATGTGATGTTATTTGTCAGGTTTAGTGAGCCCAAATAGTGTTAAAGAGGTATACACGTTATATAGTCCTACTGCCTATTTTGTTACATAGATGGATATGAGCATTAATCATTAGCCCAAGAGATATAATGACAGCTAATTTGGGTTAGGCTAGATCTTTTAGGAATGGGCATACAGACGTTTTAAGGGCAGCCTAATAGTTTCCAAATGGCGTTTTACTCAACAGCCTCTTGTTGCAGTTACATAGGCATGTATTTATGCATGACAGTGTTATTCCATATCAGGCTTTTGGCTGCAATTGTATCATGATAGACAATTATAGAACCAAAGGATCATTTTCCGTCTGTACCTGGAAGTGCTAGGGTTCCCATCGACTCCTCTTAGTTTTGGATACGCAGGGCTCTCATTCCTTTCCTGTGCCACCCCACACTAGACATGTTGATAAATACATGTCCTTTTTTCCATCTGAGTCAGCATCATTCATCACATACGTCCACGTGCGCACTGGCATTGTTGCGCGTAAAATGTAGGCAGAAGAGTTAGGCGTGAAACAAATAAGAAATGTTGATGTTGCCAACATTGAAATTGTCGTAGCATAATTGTGTGATCATTTGCCTATGAGCGTGTTGCTGTAAATTAATAAATGGCTTAGGCAACTTGACGAACTTCTAACCGTGCGTTTTGATCCTATATGTTGTACGACTTGCTTAAGGCTTGGATCACTCTACAGAAGACCAGTCGCCCTGTGGTTGCAAACTCTTTGTGGCCCCACATACCGCTGCTGTGATTATAGAAGTGCCTCCTCTCCCTTGTTAAAAGCTCTAATCTAGCCTCTGTGTCGCTCCTAAAGCGGGCGCACCATGCCGAATGTGTGTGCGTGTGTGCACGCGCAGGAGAGGGGGTTGAAAGAAAAAGGGAAAGGACAGAGTGAGGGAGAAGGAGGGGGCAACGGAGTGGCCCTTTCCTTCTTTTGAGTGACACGACCTCTCTCTTCTCTTCAAAGGCCATGCAGAAATAAACGCATCTCATTTGAATGGCGATTTTATTCTTTCGGTGGTATTTTGCAGCCAACATTTCTGGAATAGGAATGTGTGTTTTTTGCAGTCTTGAAATCAAGAGATGGTTCTGGTGGCGGGCTATTCAATATTCCCATCTCCCCACACGCTGTATTCGCAAGTCACAGAGAGGTGTTTTGTCCATGCTGCACTACACTATAACCTACCCCCTTCTCCAAAGCTGTTCAGATTCATTTGCATCTGCTGATGATATCAGTAAAGAATTGCTGGCACCGTATGAGGTATGGTGGGGGGCTTATTTGGATAAAACTGGACCGCAGAGTGGACTGGGCCCTAAAGGTCAGTCGCCCATTCTTGTTAAGGTGGCAGGGGGTGGTGGGGGGTGGGTCGGCGTGAGATTGCCAAAGAGGCTTATTTGAAAGCGGGCGTATATTTGAGGCAGGGGAATGAAAAGAAGTGGACCACAAAGCTTATCATACTTCAAATACGCCCTGTCACATCTTCACTTGGCCCATTCCATGCGTACGGTCATTTTGTGACGGGTGGGCTTTCTGCAGCCAACCGTGGAAGTACATGTAATAGAATACAATAGGCAATAACAAGGCAAACATAATGAAATACAAAAGAAGAAAGTTTATTAGACAAGACGACACTTTGTCGTAAAGTTGTAGAGTTTCTATATTATAGAATATTAGTTTGTTTTTATACAGGATTAATAAACAAATAATGCACAATGCAATGCACATGGAAGTTCTTACACAAGTACGGGATCTTCTATACCTACCCAAGAAATCTGCCTAATAATAAAAAACATAAAAAGACATAAAAATATATCCAAGAATAACATATAACAAACATTTTCAATTTTAGACTAAAATAGTAAGGTCTCCTGTGCCAAAAGATAGGCCTATTTCACACTCTGCATAGGTCTGGCACATCACTGTTAGACTGTATTAGCTTGAGTCTTGTATGTGTATTTTACTCATGAGTTGGTGGTAACGATAAATGCTGCAATTGCTGGTTGTCGCAGGAGAGCTGACAAGTAAAATGAAGATAGGGGAAAGATTGCCCTCACACCTCAGTTTGCAGACCCCCTTGTTAATTCACGCGCTGACTTTAGTCAAACTATTCATAGCCTATATAAGACCTGTAAGAAAATATATGCTTTTATCAGTCATTTGTTAAGTTAACCTATAAACTGTATCATGGCATTGATTGCTCCACCAATAGGACGCCTTTATAAGGCTCTCGTCACTCATCGTTATTTCTCATGTACCATTGCTGCTACTGCACTGTCATTAAAGGAAGAGACTTGTGTTTGGTTGCTCATGACTTTTGAGAGTGGATAGATTTCAGTTACTTGCACTTAAGTTTTTGACACAGCTGTAAGTAATCCCATGACTAGATTTGGCATAGTGTATCATGTCAAATTAATTCGCAACTTGTTTTTGGACTTGGAAAGCGTTTGTTTGTGGTACACAAACACAGCCAGTTTAGTATCGACCTGTTTTATCAAGTGAGTAGCACTGGTCTTCTTTAGCACAACAAATGAGATCAACTGTTCTGTAGGCGATGTTTGTGAAGTTTTAGGCTGGAACATAAGCCTTAGGCTATAACATAAAACAATCAAAATGATCACCACCACCAAGGATTATGTGAGAATTTCGAACTAAGTTGCAAACAGCCTTCCAGAGAGCAGCGTCCTCTCGGTCTGCCATGTGCGGGTATAGGGAGCCTCTGTGCGTCAGCGCACACTCACCCGGCTCTGATTGTTTCTACCTTTGTTTGCTAGATGGCGCTCTGCCTTATGGGACCCTTTGGCCCTCTCTCTCCTGCTCGGCTCTCACAATACACCGCACTGACACACTTTCGCCGTTTAACCAAGATTTACAGCAGCATTAAGCGAAGCCATGTAAACCTAACTGCTCAAGGAAGTGAAGAAGTTTCACATTTTAAGAACTGTACGAACAGATGCGATAAAACAACACTAAAAACAATTTCCAGATACAACCGATCCACTTAAACATATAGTGTGTAACAAGGGAATAGAGCGCACTGCATTCGCATTACAGAATTAGGCATAATAAGCTATGAGGCCAATAAACTATTGCAATTTCTCCTTGGTTGGGCTCTGTGTTTACACAATAGCGTTGTTTTTGTTCTTTCTTTTTTGTCTAGTTTAGAAAACAAAATCAAATTGTCTCCATTTGTCATTTAAAAAATCTTTGTGGACGATGTCCTTAAAACGAAGTCGTAACATGTAATGTGTTTTAGATAGGTTACACCGAGGCAAATAAAAAAGTCGGTTTGTGGCATTGTTTGCTGAGTGGCCCACTCCGCTCTGAGATATACTGCTGCACTTACACTTTCACTAAATAGCGTCTTGTCGGCGTCTGACGTTGATGAATGTGTCGGAGACTAGCAGAGCCTTTTACAGCTGTCTTTAAAAACCGTGGCCCCAGAAGCTCCACACACACATGCAGGGCCTCGGCCACACACGGAAATGTGAAAAGGGGGAAAATACTCGACACAAATAAATCATTTTAAATATTTTATTAAATATATTAACTATATTATATTTCTTATTCCTTCAGTCAGTAGGCTATGGGTTAGTATTCAAAGAGACAAACTAGCGGTGATGAAAACAAAAAAACAAAAAAATAAACAACACAAACACACAAAACAAAACGTCACGAGTAAAAGTGCTTTTATATGTTCATTTTAAAATTGGATTTAGAGAAAACATTAGGCTATTCATTTGTTATAATTGTCCATTTTACACGTATCCAGTGGGAATGAAGTACAAATAAAAAGAAACGTGCTTTTGATATTTTAAGAAAATATGCATTTTAACTCTGGTCCATTAATATTAATAAATCTATTTATTTTTGAATGTAGGCTAAATCTGAAGTGCCAGTGTGGGCCTATTCACATGCAGCCTTCATGTGTTACGCAACGTGTAAATAAGTACTCTAATATGTATATGTTTTATAGGCTACATTTACAAAATACATCATTGCTAATTAGGGGGAAAACATGAATTAGCTTGATAAAAATTCAAACTTAATATTAAATAAAAAAATGAAAACATAGAGCGACACCATTGCATTGTATGGTGCGTCAAAGCAGGCTGAGATTGCGTCCACCTGCTGTACCCCCCACAGTCTTTCAGTCACGCTGGCCTGCACTTGCCTCACGTAATGTTATGAGCCTGAGCTGGATTTCACTGATGCTGCTGGTACACAGTGGCCACGAGCCCGTCATACAATCTCAGTGTTTGTCCAAGGCTCTCGCGGTATTTGTTTTTCTACGCCTTAACAAGCCGTCATCTCACACATCATGCATATAGAGTTGGAAGCGCGCAGAGGTATTCCGCAGGCGAAGGGGCAGGTTATGGGTTCAATTAAGGTAGAATAATGCAGTGGAACAAAGCGCACGGTGACCTGCAATGGATGAGTAAACGCAGAAAGAAATGGGAGAAAAATCACTATTGTTTTGACACATTGTTGGATATCTGAATTCGGAGGCGATGGAAAGTCTGTGTATAGCCTTCTGTATAAACCTATTAGAAATTGAATAAGACCTCACAAATGTCTAGACTAATTCGCTCATTTTGACACCCTTTCTATATTTTTACTTAATCAAATTTGCCGCGTTTAAGCTTCTGTAAGGATTTACAGTCATAAGCCTGCCATTTGGATAATATCCCTCACGGAATGACAGAAAATAGTGAGGTTTGTCATAATTTCTTAAGTAAAAAAACAAGATATTCCAGTGCCACAGTGGGGATTTTAACGAATTAAAATATCTTACTGCTCGCCTGTGATAAAAGAGACCGAGAAAGGTATGAGATTGAGGCGCTTGCTTGTTAAGTAACTTGCTGTCAGTATAGTTAGCAGTGCTCTGATATGGACGGTGGCTGCAGAGCCTCATCTCTTGGGGTTTTAATTAACAAGCTGTCTCAAAGCCGTAGAGCTCCATCAAACAGCCTTCTTTCTCTCTTTCCTTTCTCTTGGTCTCGGAGTGTGTCTTCATGTAAATCCACCTCCCGTCTGCGCCTTGGGCCCTCTTTCTCCAACTTTAGAGGATGCTATTCTAAAATCAACTTGTTAGCACCGCATGCGCAGCTCTTTACACGGAACAACCTTTATTTCTTTATTATTGGGACCGCACATTTTTATGGCACAACCATTTGGAACACATTCAACTCGTGCCATTATTAGATTTTTTTTTTTTTTAGAGAAAAATCTTAATCCTGTTACAGGGCACATATTTCAGGGGCATCTTAATTTTCATTATAAGGTTTAAAAAGAAAAGTAAACTCAGTCAATAGGCTGAATAATAATATAGTAGCTGTATTGATAAACTAAAACTAAAGTTTAATGTAGGAAAATGTTAGTGTAAAGAAAACAAGCAAAAGGAACCAAACAAGCCTGTTAGTGCATTTGATTGAAGAGTTGATTCCAAATTGTTAGAGTGAACTTTATTTGACCGTTTATAACTTTTTATCTATTTATGTCCCTTATAAAACGGCATGAAATCCAACCCATGTTTTATTACAGAGCGTTTACCCCTCAAACAGCGTCAGTGAGCAGTCAGTGTTTTTGTGAAGGGGACTTCTCTCATCTCCCAATCTCTCTATCTCTCTGCGTGAGAGCAGTAGGAAAGTTGGTGGCCCACGCGGGGGTAATTTGATAGCAGAGGAAGGTCAAGACAGTGCGCTGTCCATGGTGCTGCGTCGGTTCAGCCTGGATGTTATCATCAAATTAGACAAGACAAGTTTCAAATCGATGCCACCCCCCGGATGTCAGGAGACCGCCAGCAGTAGGAGTTAAAGTCCTAACAAGTCCCCCCTGACAGGTCAACACCCCGATACAAACACACACCTCTGATGCAGCGGCGCGAGCCCACAGGTCAGCGGCTCGCGCACATAAGCACCAATCCCGATGAAGTTGCGGACTGATAAGTGAATTTTGGCTCATCCCCCGTAACCAGCTCTAAGGTTTTATTACATTACAGCTAATTATGCAGAGTGTATAGTAGCTATTGTAATACAATAAGTCCTGAGCAAGAGCTGACTGTTGTGTTTTTGTTTCTCATGTAAAACAGGTTGTTCCTGGCTAAATGTGCAGATAGTAAAATGACACGTCCAGTGTGTTATAACCCAACTGAAGCCTTAAAGAATGCTTGATAATATCATTATGAAACAATAAAACATATATTTAATATTTTTAACCCACAGTTTTACTCTGCGACACAAGAGAAGAGGGGTCTGCTAAAAGTTGATTTGGTGTGTGTCTATAAAGGAAAAGGAAAGAGTCTCCCAGTGCACTGGAAACAGATCCACAATGATTGACTGGGAGTGAGGAAGAAGAGAGGGAGATGAAGAAGGCACTGATTAGAGGTGCTGCCAGTCTGTCAGCGGCTGACAGCTTCTGCTGCAGGGATAAACAGCAATAAAGTAGAGCGTTAACTTCACACACACACACACACACACACACACACACACACACACACACACACACACACACACACACACACACACACGCACGCCCCCTCACACACACACACACACGCACGCACGCTGTGACGCACACGCACAGTGCACCACCAGAGAAGCAGGTAGACCCACTCCTCTCTCTCCGTGTGTCCAAACCGAGCTTCTTTTCATCTTCTCTGCTGACTCAGGTAGCGGACACAATGAGGAGAAAAGGGGCTTTTGAGGGGGACAGAAAAAACTGTATATTTGAAAGTGTCATAAAGAGAAGCAAATACACGAGAAAAGCTGCAGGTGATTAAATGACGCAAGGACGTTATTAACTTATTTAACTCGGCACATTTCCTGAATGAACTTCACTTTAGGGCCTGGCCAAACCATGAAATGCACATCAGAACGTATCTGCCAATCTTCCGCACCTTTATGTATCTTTCCATCTCCGCATCCCCTCTAACCCCTCTGAGCAGAGCTGTCTGTCATGCTGTGGCCCGGCTAATTTGAGTTCATTGGATGGCAATAACTTCATTTAGAGCTTCATCTCTTTTTGGGGGGTTGTGCGTAATGAAAACGCAGGGTGCAGCTTCTAAAAGGCCTCTCATCTCGGCAGTAATAACCTGGCTGTTGGATATTCTTACCCTGGCGCACCGGATAGCGTGTTTATCCTCCGAGGGCTGCGTTCACATGATGAAACTCATCTATAATGTGTGCTTTAATATATCGTCTACTGCACCCCAGAATTTATAAAGCTCACAGAAAAAATAAATTAATAAAGAAAAGAAAAATGAAAACGAGTGGCTATTGGAAAACTTTACTTCTCTAATACACGTTTGTATTTTGTCTTTTTGGTCCATGCAGCCGTATTTTGGTTATTATTGATTTTAATTTAATTGTGTGTCAAATTACTACAGAAAATATTTCAAATACCCGCGTGTTTATTTGCCCGTAGACTATATGTCTTTAAAGGATGTCTTTGAACGCGTCATAGCCTAATCCATAGCCCTCGACTCCATTATTGTGCTGTAAACACCTAAAAAAAACACTTAAATTTATTATTCTACATAATTTAACGATAAATAACACTGAACAATAAAACTGTGTTTTTACATGATTTTGAACAGCTTAAGAAAGGTCATTATTTAAGACAATTACTAATCGTTTTAACAATAATAAAAATATTACAGGTTTAATTACAGTCCAACTGGCTTATTACATTTATGTTTAATTCCAAAGCTCACCGAGGCCTATGTAAATCGTTTTAAAATATAGGCTACATTTAGACACTTTCTAAAGAAAAGAAAAATAAATAAATAAATACATAAATTGCGGCCTATATTAACAAATATTTGAATGCAGGCAGCTTAATAAAATCAGATATTTCTTTATGATATACAGAAAGGCCTAAAAGTTTGCAAGAATTGAAAGAGGAAAAAAAAGGAAAACAAATGGATGAAACTTAAATAGAAAAAAACTAAAGTTCCAATATCCAATTGAACTAAATCATTTAACATAAGTAAAACAACACGTGCAGTGAAAGTCGATCTAGTTATGCATGTGTCTTTTTCTGGCATATTAGGGTATAGACTTTGCAAAGAAGTTTGGAAATAGACTGCTCTAAATCTGAGTTTTTATCGAAGAGGCCTGATCTTACAGGCCTTAGCCCAATGTGATACCCCGCACAGTTTAAAAACATTTGAGTCACTTTAGCCTTTCGTTTTGTGCCCTTGCCTTCTTCACTTCCCCGAATCATCAGAGAGCGTAGCCTCGGAATCTTAAAAGTCAAAGTCCATTCTTCAAATGTATTGCGTTTCAGAGGCTGTGTTTTACTGCGGGAGTCTCGGGCCAGCGCGGTATCAGAGGAGGTGTAATTGAGGGGGCGGTGAGGGGATAGAGTAGCGCTCCGCCTGAAAGCTGCTATTAAAGCCAAATGGACTGAACACCGTAAAACGGCTCTGCCAACAGCTGTCCCACAATCCAACTATTATATATGCCACGAAGAACACACATACACTAACATATTAGGGCCATATTGCTGATGTAGTGGCTACTTAAAAGTATTAGACAGCAAGGAGGAAACTCAGAGCTTGTTCTGGTAATAGTCATATTATAGGCATATTCCTATAGGGACTTGGGTCTGTGTTTTGAGGTAATTGTGGTCTCCAAAGGCATTTTTCACTTCACCACAAGCTCTTCTCTTTTTATTAGAACCTGGGGAGTTGCGTTTTTGCTGGCGTTTCATCTGCATACGGATTCATAGCCTATATTTTTCTACGGGACACAGGTGGTGGGTCATGGACTCTTGTTTTGGACAAGAAAAACTTGCATTTATCACAGTGGTCTCTCCTTTGTTTGAAGACGGGGTTGCTTTATGGTCACTGGAGAGTTAAATTTAAAAACATACAGTCCCGCGATTCTTTATCAGCTCTGGTCCACTCCACCTGAGACCCCCTTGCATCTTTGCACCAGTTTTCACCATGCAAAGACTATTTCCCAAATGTGCTGCTTTGGACACAAAGTGTTTGTGGATCCTTATTAGGAAAAGGGAGATTGAAGAGGAGTTGTTGCCATTGGAATAAATGGCTTTCTCCGAAAGTCAATGAATATGTAATGATGCCTAACCAGCGAGTTATATGGTGTGGTATAAGGGCCTCTCTCATATTAAAGACTTGGAGCCCAGAGTAAGAAGCCGAGGCAGAGGAAAAAGGAGGCGAGCAAATAAAGAAGGGATACAATGTTGAATACACCATGAGCTTAAAGCGCACATTCTGCCTCAGTCAATGGGCCCAGATGAAAAGTATTTGCTCAAAGAAAAAAAAGAAAAGGGAACGAGTTTTAGTGGGGGTAGGGTGCTAATATTTTTTCTAACTTTGAGAATATATAGTTTTAAGCAGTTGCGCCAATAATGAACTCATGGAACAAGAGAGTTCCCGGCATAATTTCTTCTCTCTAAGTTTCTTAGTTACACCCGTTAAAACATTGATTGTTGCAGTTAGCTGACCCGTAAAATTTGGGGGTGAGTTTTCTCTTCTTAGCTGAGCATATAATTATGCAAATAGAGATCTGACAGTGATCCTCTGGAGTAGTGTGCGTGCGCGTGAAGGGGCTGTCAGAAGGGTGACATTCCAACTTTGCTTAGTGCCTGTTTCTTTTGGGGAGAGTTCATCTTTTGGTGCGTATCAGAGCGCGCCGGTGCAAGCAAGCGTGACGACGAGCCTCTTTAAGAAAAAATTAAAATATCAGTGTGTTCCTCTAACTACTTTATAGATGTCAAACACATTCTACCCACCCTATCCAGAATAAATCATTTGATATTACAGTTGGAATCCCGCCCGCCCCCCAGCGTGCCAGATTTTGCCAAAAGCTCCACCAACGAAGACACGCAAGGAATTAGCGAGTTGATACGCGCAACTGCATCAACGATATTTCAAAATGAAGCCATGTGAGTGAAATCAATCATCCAATCCTAGAACGCGCGAGGTCCTGCTTCCTTGTTGTGCTCGTTACTCAAATGAGAAAACACATTAATATAAACTGCCTAAGTTTCGACAAAAATGCACTGTAAAACTTCTGACTACATTGGGCAGACCGTTTAAGTGAAGTTGGACAGTTTTCTAGGCCTATAAGTGGATTTTGGTCGCTTGCTGTGCGCCTGTTCACGTGAATAGCTCTTTTAATCAGCAGCCTGACACAGAGCAAGGAGGACTCGGATGGTTGCACTTGTTGTTTAGAAGTTGCTGGTGAAGATTTCTAAAGATTTATTGAGGGGGCGTTTAATGACCTGATCATTTTGAGCACGTGAATACAAACGGTGCCGTAAAACCTTTGCGTAATGGATGGGTGCGCACTCTCGCAAAATTAATGATCAAAACATAAGTTAGAGCTTTTGATTGGGTGTTTTCACTTTAGTAAATTTCCAAATTTCCCTAAAGAAGAAAACTTGTTTTTGCAGAATGAAGAGTTTGTTACATTTTACTGATATGGTACAGCCTCCATTTGAAACTTCCAGCAGGAGTAGCATTTCATGACCCATATCCCTCTTGTTTTCTCTTACCTATCAATAACCAAATCATATAATGTGTGTCAAAATGTATTTCATAATTAAAACATGCATTTTATTAGGCTAGCTCAACACAAGGCAAAACTTAATTTCAGGTTCCCAAGTTCTTTAATAGTTTGAACAAACTAAAAGACAGCATTAGAAAGATTTAAAGCACAGACATTTCATTAAAAAAAAAAAAAAAAGATAAAAATCTATGGAAATATTTGCACACAGCCACGTCTGTTATATAATGTTAACTGCTAACAGAGCCTGTTTCTTAATTTAGTGCATCATATAAAGCATCTACCAATGAAACCTCTTCAACTCTTTTGTGCTTCAGATTTTGGTTGCTCTTACATCTTTAATTCTACTCACATATGGCTTGCTGGTTATTATTAAAAACAGTGAGCAGTGTGTTGTTTATTCCTAAGGCAACAATATACAAATTACAGCAGGAAAAATGAACCGATCGTAGGTTCGAAGCTAAAAGCTGAAAGATGAGCAATGGTATCTACAAACAAAACTCATCAAATCAAATAATAAGCCACTGTCTTTGCTCAAACCTGGAGAGATCCGAATCAAATTAAAAGGAAATTAGGCCCGCAACCATCAGCCACAGTTGTCTCATTACAGCGGAAAGATAATCCACAAAAGCCTAAAACCATACACGCAGTGGGCAGCACAGGCACAAGCACAGTGGAAAAAGTTAAACAAGGAACTATTTCAAGTGCATACATATTTGAGAATGTGTCTTAGGTATCACAAGATTTACTATCCAGTTGGAGATTTACAAATGTCATGAAATATAGTCCATTTAGCCTTGAGTGTTTCATAAAAGTGCCTTGTGGAAAAAGTGTGTTTGTGTCACAAAGTCAGATTATGAGTTGAGCTCTACTTTGTCAGGTCTAAATGAAAGAAAAGAAGGGGAGAACAGATATGTTATACTTATACAGCATCTAAGGAAATATCACTCAGGCTTAGAATAATATAGAGATCTTGGATTTCCTGACATGTGTAAGGCGATATAAGGGGATTTATGAGAGCTGTGAGCTGACTTCTGGCTCCTGTAAAAATGAGATATCTCTCAGAGCTATTTTGATGCTTGACTTTAAGTGATTTTAAATATGCTTCATGCTTGATGTTTCCATATTCAGCACAGGACGGGCTTGTTTTATTTGTTTCATCACATTCAATAATCCCCACACATCAATAACGCACAGAGCAAATTGAAGAAATACATATATTATCAATCCAAGAAAGATGGACTTTCACATTCTATACTTTAAAAGAGGACAGTCAAATAAATCACAGGTGTATGGGATTACCTTGCCAAAGAATTGCATTTGAAGTTTGCATATGTGAATAAAAAAACATTTTAATCTTATTTTGCAATATAAGAAAGTTATAAAATCACAAATTGTGGAGATTAAGTAAAAAGTATAAATAGTGGTGTGGTAAAACATCACTTAACTAAAAAAAAAAATTACACATTTGTTAGTGATCTTTACGCAGTAGAAGACAGGACCCTGATGTAGCAGTAGTATATGGACCCTTTGTGAAGACCAGAACATTGATTCTCTACACCTTACAATAGGATTATAAAATATACAGAGATGCATCAGAATCCTTAAAAAAATTAAATAATTTTAAAAGTATTACTTAAAAAAGGCTAATTAAATTCAATTGTGTTTAGTAAGTCAGATGCCCTTAAAATTTGATAATGGGATAAGTAGTAAAAACAAAAAATGCATTGGTGTTGATACAGAAGCAGAAAGCAGCAGCGTCAGTAGATCTCCAGTGCGGACCAGGCGTTAAGACCAGGCGTTAGGACCAGTCGTTAGGACCAGGAGGATGGTGGGAGTATTTGAGACGGAGGGCACGGAGGCCATTAGCTCAGTTCAGTGTGATGTCAGGACAATTAGAGGAGCACCCCGCGCACAGGGCACAGCGTCTGTCAGCCTTAATCTCTGCTGCTCCGGTCCACAGCCGCAGCGAGGCCACAGCCCACGGGAAGCGCTAACACTTCAGGTTCATATTGCTTTGACAGTAGCGCTCATCTAGAAGTAATGCAAAACGTTATTGTGATTTATACATGATGCACTCTTTGCTCTCACATAAGTAACATGTGATGTGCTTGGAGCCAGGGCGACATTCAAGGAAAATACAGAGGTTATAGGAAAGCACAGAAGTGTAAGGTGTTTCTATTTCTTTGTTAAATCTTAATCCAAGCCCTCCCACTTCATTGTTGTTGATCTTCTACAAATCCTGGTGTTTGCTTTTGTGGGATCCGCTGCGTGTGGTAACTATGTTGGAGGTCTCCTGTGCCTCTTCGTACTCCTGCGCCTCCAGGACCTCGTTGAAGAAGCGAAAGATGGAGTCAAAACTCATCCAAGAAGTCAGCTCGTGCTTCTCGGTGCCTATGGGACACAACCACAAAAACACTGTTATTAATACTATCGAGACTAGATCAATAGAATTCATTAAAAATGTTTTGTGTACCCTTATGAACCAATACTATTCTGATAATACTAATATTACACACTATAGAATTTGATTTTCATTCAAAGACCTGAAAACTTGGAAACTTTAGTTTAGAGTGAACTACATGTTGCTTTTGTGTACTACAGAGCATCCCTTGAGGTTATTACGCCACACCATGCAAACCAAAGGAATCATGAGAGCCATCAGGGCCTCTGACCCATCAGCCCAATGGGAAGACTTCAATATGTTATCCAAGCGGATACCTGAAAATCAACCCCAACGCATGGCCGTCTTTCCATTTCAGAGCTTCGAACAAAACCAGAGTTATGCACAATAGGCTCCCTAAGCAAAACCAGTCGAGCGGTAGTCATTCATTCTAAAGGGCTGATTGAGGAAAGTGAAGACAGAGCCGGGGAGAGGCTGCGGCGGGCGGGCGGGCGTATCAGGTGGTCCGACAGTGGTACACAGGAGGCAGGAGTGCTGGGTTTCCCTGTGACCTCCTCCGGGTTAGCTTGTTCCCAAGTTGGGGTCACGTTGGAGCTTGAAATCTGGTACATTCGCGTCGGGTTCCTGTGCATCAGGGGTTAGCGTATCACTGGGCAGCGCTTTGGTTGGATAGGTTGCACACTCAAAGGCCGTTTTTATGTTCACCCAGTGTGCCAGCTAACCACTGTGCCACTGAACACCTCGCCAGTCATTGGACAGTTTTTGATAAGGATGCTTGGGGCTAGAGCTTGTCCATGCACCATAACCAATCTGTAAAATGCTAACAGATAACGTCTTTAGCTTTGGCTATCATCTCAGACACTTGGCAAGACCAGTAAAAAAGAAGCCAAACCAAGAAACCTTCATGCTTTCTAAAACTGTTGTAGGGCTGATAGAAGATAGGAGTTTAAGATAGTGGTGCACCAACAGAAGGATAAGCAAACCATACACCAGATAAAATCCTCTGAGCCATACCATGTTGTTACAGTGTGTGGCTTGGGCAGCATTCATCTTTCCTTTTGGGTTTTACTGTCCGAGGTCACAACAGCAATCCCACACCACATGTACTGATTTGGCATATTGATTTTCACTTTTATGCTCAATGCCCTTCCTGACAGAAGTGTCTTTTTTATCTGGGCATGGGTTCATCACAAGTAGTACTCAGGCTTTTGTTCCCAAGCAGGAGTATTTAAAATGCATTTATAGAACATTAAAATAACATTAAAATTAACCAGTTTACCATGATAAAATTGGTATGTTTTGACAGACACTGCTACCAAATAAAATATGACCTTTACCATAGGGCCTTTTAGAACTATCCTCAGACTTTTATTCAGTGGATTTTCCTTCCTTCCTCCCTTTCTTTCTCTCTCCCCTCGGCGTATGTGGTGCTGGCTATAAAAAGATAGACTAGAAGGCCGCAGGGATACAATTAGGAAGCACCTTAGAGGGTCTGCTGCCATAGTCGGGCCTCAGCTGACCAGCGAACTGACCCTATGTTTATTAGATTGACCCCTGCCTGAGCGCATTAATGGAGATAGTGTGTTTCAGTGGAGGATTGTGGCTAATGTTGCTTTATGGTCGATGTGTGTAGAGCCATGTTTGTGTTTGTGTGCGTGTCATTTGTGTGTACACGTATGTATGTAAGGACGGGATTTCGATCACGGGGAGATAAGGGGACTTTTTCTCGACGCTATAAAGCCAATGGACTTCTCTTATGCGCCTTGGGGCAATTTTACTGGCCTGGCAATCACAGGAGTCAATAACCCTGCACTCCCGGTAACCGTGCTACCTGTGTCAAGCTCAACGTAACACCCATTCTTGGAAAACAAAGACACAGCCCTCTCAGACCTCTAATCTATCATTTATATCCAATTTGAGGCGCACTGATCCTTTTTCCACCTCCTCCTCCTTCATATAGTCTCCCTTCTCTTTCACCTCATCAGACTCTCACTTAAGTTTTTTTTTTACTTGTATTTTCTTGTCCTGTTTTTCTCTCTCTTGCAGAAAGCGATCAATGCCGCAGTGCTCCGCCGTTCACCCTGAACTGGCGGTGAACTTCTCCGGAGTGCCGCCAGCCTCTCTTCGCTCTCTCCACCCCGCTATCCCATCTCCCATCGCGGTTTGGGGTCACCAGGGGGGCGTCTCTGTGCCAATATGCAAATAAGCCCGTGGCCCTGCGATGACTCGAACGTGAAGCTCCGCCCACCCCTGTGCCGTGGATGCTTTTGGGTAAAAAAAAAGTAAAAGGCGTTATTCCCCCCTTACATACATTCACACTCATCCACCGCTTGCACTCTCACTCTAAACAGGCCCTTAACAGCCATACGTCCTCCCCACCCGTTAATAGCCAAAGTGTGCTGAACCTAATGGAGGTTGTCAAAGCTAAGAGCGCTGATTTAGAGGGAGAAGATCCAATGACCAGGTTTCACTAGGCACTAAAGACGAAAAGAGAAAGGGCGAGAGAGCATTACCTCAGCTGTGCCACAAATCAAAGTAATATCTTTAAAAGATGCCACGATCGATGGGGTGACTTCTGGCTCCGTCTTGCGTGTAAAGTGAAACCATTAACAGGCCATGAGTACTACTTTATCCACAGTTTAGCTAAATGGACTAAAACAAACTTAGATTCTATGTTTATATTATTAAATACTGTTACTGTATAGTATTACTCAAGTTAAAGCAAAGTCAAGTACTACTTAATTAATGGTATCAATGTCAATTTGATTTCTATAGCACATTTACAACACTTACAACTAACGTAAGTGTACAGATAATACAAATAAAAACAGATCAAATTTGAGGTAAGATGTAGTACTGTGCTACTATCGCCACAATCACAACTGCTAAAAGTACTTTTGTAATTTGACTACAGCACTACAACTTCTGCTGTTTGGTCCAAGGTCCAAACAAATTCATAAATTAACTGTACAGAGTTAAGAACTGATTATTGAAAAAAGTACATCTGCTACTTCTACAAATATACCTAACATTACTGTACTACTAAAACTACTGCTACTACTACATACAGCACTACACTATTACCCTGTCTATTCTGTTTTCATCTCACTTCTCTTTACTACCAAGGTCAACAATAATTGTATTTGTTTAGAGCAACTTAACTTGAATGCATTTTTTACAGTGCACTTTTGGTAATTGTGATCCATTAGAATTTTAAATAAAGCAAACACTCAAGGCCTATTGTGTGTGTGTGTGTTTTCTTGTAAATGATCCTGTGTTAATTTTAATGCAATCACTGTAATTTCATTAATGCAATCAACTATAACAGAATTATGTTTCACATTTATTGCAATAATAATAATATTGTAAGCTCCATAACACTGAATATTGTCATGGGAAATAATAAATATTAAAAAAATCATACCATTAGCGTGGTTAACGGAACAATTAGAGCAAAGGGGCCTGTAATGGCTGGCACACTCGCACATGTCGATAGTAATATATCAATGGAAAGTAGCAGGGTGAGTAGTGAAAGCTCCCCTTGTGTGGCTGTCCTGCCCCTCACCTCTGGCCTGTGCTTGACCACTGTGTGTAGTCTGTCTGCGCCGCGCCTCATCATGTGACAAGGACCAGAGCATTTGATCCCGCGTCTCTCCGTCATAGCCACTGGAGCACCTTTCAAGCTAATTGGACTGTTTGATATCGTGCACATTTAGTTTTTGAAAGCTTATGAAAAAAGGCAGAAAGAAGCCTGTAGAGCACGTGTGGTCAGTGGTCTAAATTAGGCCCGTCATGATAACAAATTTTGAAGTTCCGTATTTTGCTGAAGTAAATATAGACGATAAACGATAATATTGAAACTAATTTATGCCACTGGCACGATAACCCAAGAGCAGATTTAAACCACAAACAGTATTTTAAATCTACAATATTGTTAAAAATTATGAACTGCAATAAATAAATAGCAGAATGAAACACTTTAGTACTTAGTCTGCATCTGTAATGGGTCATAGAAGTGATTATAAATAAATGCAGAATGAAACACTTTAGTACTTAGTCTGCATCTGTAATGGGTCATAGAAGTGATTTATTCAACCTTTTACAGATTAAACGTTATCATATAGCCAAAAAGAAGAAGAATTCCCAGTAGTGCAAAGAAAAAGTACACACGATAAATAGTGCCCCAGAAAATATAGTTCCAGCTTTCATATACTGAACGAAAAGATGATGTAGTAATTGTCATGACAGGCCTAGTCTAAATTAGGTCTGACCATAAAAGGTTGAATTAATAACCTAATAACCTCTATTGCTTATTACAGATGCAAACAAAGTACTTAAGTGTTTCATTCTGCTATTCTGCTAATGTAAACAATAGGTGTGTTATTTTCATCGTAGTTAGCTCCTCCCTTCAGATAGATATAAGGCAGTGTCCAGCAGTAACCTGACCAGAACTGAAGAAGCGGCTTGGACGAGCAGCGAATCGTCTTCACTCCTACAACTTTTTGTCCAGTTGACAGATTTGAATTTTTTCTTTACTACGCTGCTATTTACTTATTGCAGCTCATGTTTTATTTTTAACTATCTAGATTTAAACTAGTTTTTGGGGTGTAAATCTGCTTTTAGGTTATTGTGTCAGTGGCATAAACTCGATTCAAAATTATCGCTTATCGTCTATATTTACTTCAGCACTTCAAAATGTGTTATCGTGACAGGCCTAGTCTAAATATGTACTTAACTTAAAGAACTTTACAGCAAAATAATGTCTCAGAGGGAAAACAAATGTACAAAGTAATACTACTCACTGTTAGCATCACTACTTTTAAGGATATACAGGCTCTAAGACAGCTACTGCTATTCTAAGAAAACCTTGATTTGTCTCACAATACGGAGATTTCAAGAATTAATTATTAAAGCAAAAATCTTAAATAAAAAGTAACATTTAATTAAGTCAGTATCTTTTCACATCTTTACAATGCACCACAATGGCTATTATACACTGCTACGCTTATCTTCCCTTTGCCAACAAGGTCAAAAGAGGCTTCTATTTAGATTATAAAACACAAATGTAGTGTAGTATCCGAGTAAAAGTATCAAGTTACTTTCTACCAGAGCAGGTGACACAAGTGTATGCAAAAAACAAACTGAAAATGTCCCCCAGCTCCACCACTGTAGTTGTTTTATCAAAGGAGCAGCAGAGTTTGAAGACAAAGGAAACATGGAAAATCCTGCATAGCTATGGGCCATGCTTTCTTCCCTGTGCACCAAACACGACATGGTGTTACAAATGGTAATCACCTCTGATTGTCACAAATTTCCAAACAAACGATAGGTGACTGTACCGCCAAAGTGATGCCTCGAGTGATACTCCGACAGAAAGCTTAAATCAAAGCATGCTGTCTATAATTAGCTTCCATCTGGGCTACATTATTTAAAGCCTCACCAGTTAATTGCTTGTGTACAAATGGCCTATTTTACTTGAATCAAACTCTTCTTTTGCGTTTTCATAATTATACTGATGTGAGAGGGGCATATTTCTTCACTTCATTTATAACACAAATACATGCTCAAATTTTTAAGAGGACTCCAAGGCAAGAAAGTGTACAATTATGATACTTTTAGTGCAAATGGAATAACATGAAACAATGATGCGAGTGCTTAATCAAATGTAGTGACATTTGGGTTAAACATTTAATGAGCTTCAATTCTGAAAAAGCGATATCATCAGAATGTGATCAGTGCAAAAACGGGCCACATCTCAGAGCTAATATGCATGATATTACTGCTTGTGGATGTAAACATTTTCTAATTTCCTCTTGTCAAAGTTTTCATCAAAAATCTATCAGGTAGCATGTCTTCTTATCGATTTTAGCGGGACGGAAACCTAAGCTTTTGTTTTATCTTGATGTGGGGCAGTGCATTGTGAGGCCCGGCTGGTGTAACCTTAACTAGACTGCTGTTTTTGTGGAAACTATCTTGTGCATGGATCTACGGCGGGGAATCGCTATCTGTATCCTGGTTGTCAGACGATCGGATTTCCGCCCGCCTCTCTCCGATATTAGATGATCCCTGACGTTTTGTGTATCCGTGTGCGCTGCCTGGAACACTTCTCATTGTGTTGCCTATCCATATGGAAGTCAGTTATATGTGTGTTGTCATCTGGTTGCACCGACATGCGCAAAGGTCAACAATGTCATTTTATCCCCGGTGGTTGACGGTTGGAGGAGGGCAGGACACGTTGCCACTGGAGACAGGGTCAGAGAGAGCCAATCAAGTGACAGGAACTCAGCCAAACTGCCAACAGCAACTCTGTCTGCAGCAACCAAACATGGAGATGTCAAAACATTAATTAAATTGGACTCCATTCTCCTTGTCCACCACTGTCCCCTGCACATTTGAACACAGGTGAGGGCAGCCAGGTGACAATCAGTGCCAAGAAATATGAAAGTATATGAAAGTACTGAAGGACTTGTATAAAAAGTAATGTTACTGCAAAACGGGGTCATATTGTGTTAAGTGTATGTTAAACCAACAGTGGCAGATGATTGGTGGGCGATACAAGAAAACCTAGCCTATTCTTGTTGTGTCCCTCAGCTACACAGTCATTTGTGTGTAGTCTATGATTTACGCAAACCCGAAAGAGGGTTTTCAAAGGTTTTTATCTAATTTGTTTTTATTTATTTAAAGTAATTTGAAGTGCTTTAAACTAACTAGCACTACTTATCTTAGTGAATGCATAAAATAGAACCAATCACCTGACTGTATAAAAGCTGATGGCTTCAAATTAATTAACAATAGAAACATTTCAAAAAGAAGACAACTCATAAGTGCCTCATCTTGATTCTGAAAATTCTGAAAATATGTGATGCCTTCCCACAGCTTTTAATTACTATGCTTATTATTGTGACAAATAAGAGTAGAACTCATTACACATCCGGAGACGTGGGACCTGAATCAGTAGCTACAGTAGCAGCTTTTGGGATTTAACATTTCCATAAACACAACCTAGAAAAAGAAAGTCCACTCAGAGCAGGTATTTGAATTAGCTGTTTTAAATGAAATGAAATAAATCCAAGAAGAGAAAAACTTGCAACTACAAGTGCACTACACAAAGGACAGCATAGCACTTTTGCCCCCTTCATCTATCCTTCCCCATTTGCAGCCTCTCCACCTAGACACCGAGACTACCCTGAGTGCTTTTTATTTTAACGTGAATGAGTGGCCTTGGCCGCCATAAAGGACCCTCGCCTTTATAGACTTGGAGCGGAGTATTTACAAGATAACCCTGGTGCAAGGACAGCGCTGGCTATTTGATACTAGTGTCACACTCCCCTCTGTTCATCAGTGAAAATTCAACTCTCCGACATGATGCCCTTGTCTGCATCAGGACCTCTGCATGTCTGTTGTTTCACCATTTTCTACTTAAACCACAGAGACGTGAGTGCCACAGTCCCTGTGTCTACTGCATTAAAACACATCTAAAACTATGCAATGTTACAGTGTATTAAAGCCCAATGTATTTCAGACTGAATTAAGTAACTGTGAAATAAGACCAACGTGAAATAAAACTCTTAGACTAGGGATAGAAGAAACATTGAACTGAACCACTGTAACCTACGCATTAATATACTTGAAATATATAAGTATATATGACAGGGGCCCAACTGAAAGACAGATGGAGTGACCTGGGTGTATGTATGTGTGGAGGGGTCTGTTGCCACCCACACATTAGCACTGTAAACAGTGCGGGCCTCCTTCAATGTCCAGGCCTTTTGTTCCTGCTGCATCACCATTGGTCAGAGCTTAAATGGCAAACACTTGGGGGCTGCTAGCTCGCCTGACACGGTTTTGTTTTTGCCCTATTGAGGGCCAATGGAGAGCTTCTGTTTCTATGCCCAGGCACAATGTGTCTCAAAAGCAGTGTGGATGAAAAGAGAGGCCCTCACAAAAACTGTCCATTAGTCCATTGGAGCCGCTGCTGCATGTATATATATGTATATGTGCCCGCATTGGCACAAGCGCATACTACACTCATGATGCTGGGGCGAGAGGCAGAGACCAGCAATTCACAGACTGTGATGGGGAGGAGCACAGGCGCATGAAGATCAATACAGTGATCATCACAAGAACATAAACCAAGCAAAAAGTCTGTCAAGTCACTTTGCACACAACATCTGTGTGCCACTCTCACATGGATCTGCAACTCCTGAACCTCACACAATGACAGCTCTGTAACCTCTTCAAAACAATGCAGTACATGAAAAGCATAGACATAAATACAGATGTTTGCTCGCAAAAGAAGAAAAGAAAGAGCTGGGGAGAAGAGGTATTTAAGAGCAGTGTTCACATCAGAATAAACAAACTCTTTTTGAACACACTGACTACAACAGTCACCAGCACATTACTCCTCTGTCATCAGCGGTGTATATGTATGACGAACATATTATGTAGCTGCACAAGTACAGTACAAAAAGCACTATAGCAGTAGACATGTAGTACTCCACTTTGCAATATATATGTGAGGACTGAACATTCATTTTCAAACGCTGTAGTAAATTTCACGTATTTGATGAGCTACTTGTCATATGACCTTGCTATGGCATACATTGAGAGGCACTTAGAGTATGTTGGGGAGAGGACAGTGGAGTAAAGGTCAGGTGGGGGAGAGCCAGGCCAGAGGTGGTGATGGAGAAGTGGGTGCTGAGGGCGGGCCAGGTCTGAAATAGATCACTTAAGGGAACAAAGTGTAATTAATGGGTGGCCGCAGATAAAAGGGCTCTGCTCCTATCGGGGAATGTGCTAATGGAGTTGACACACACTCAACAAGATCAGTGGCCAACCATCTTTATGTGAGATGGGTGTTGGTAAATGTGTCCATGTTGTAATTTTTAAAAGCACAAAGTGAGTAATGACGAAGGAAAGTGACAGGTTAACAGGTTTCCACCATGTCTTTGACCAAACCCTGTAATCAAGAAACATACACTAAGAACTGTGAGTCAGACTCTGTACCTCACATCAAACATGACTGATGTTATTAGACTGTGAGCCTTAACAATGTGCTTGTTTACGGAGAGACGGAGCAGGAGGAAATGGCCTGGTCAAGAGGGGGTCAGACCTGAGGTGTTCTGAGAGAAGCAAAGTGACACCAGCCTCTCCTTAAACTTCCTGTCTGCGTATGTGTCTGCGTGTGTGTGTGTGCGTGTGTCTGCGCCAAGGGAGCCGGACTGGAGACGCCTGTACATGTGGCAGAAACAGTTACACTTTTGGACCTGAGGTCACTATGGGCTCTGCACAGGGCCAGTGTGTGCCTGGACAGTGAGATGGCTATGATGGACAGGCCAAGACAAAGAGGATTTCCCCTGTTTATCTGAGAGAGCAGAACACAAGCAGATTTCATGCGTATGTTTGGGACAGAGGAGGAGGTCAGCCCTGCTGGGTTTGTGTATCTTTGAGTGTGCGTCTGTTTCAGGGTCACAAACCCTGAGGCCATCTCCTTCACTATGGTTTAGTCCAACAAGCCAAGGCTACATTAACACATTGCATGACTTAATAACAGACCTGTGGCTTGTTGGGACTACTGATTCATGTGAATAAAAAATACACATATTTCCGATGATTATGGAAATAGACCACTAAACAACGTGGCAGTCACCTTGACAAGTCAAGACATATCAACTCAAGTACATGTAACAGTCCTTAAACACAGGAGCATGACCTCTGCACCAGCGAGCTGAGCCCAGCACTCCAGGAGAATCTTAAATCTTACTTTGTGTTCGTAACAGTGTCTGGGCTGAGCTAAAAGTATGTGTGAGTTTGTGTGTGAGTTTGTGTGTGAGTTTGTGTGTGTGAGTGTGTCAGATATAGCATCGGGAGGTTAAATAGAGAGCGACGAGACTGCGATCTGTCAGGACAAGGGGAGAACATCTTCAAAGAGTCAACATCACAGTGAGGCGCACACACAAACACACTGCGGACTGTCCATTGCTCCCAGCATATCTCCACTTTGTCCTTGGACTGTCTGAATACCACTGGAGGCAAGCATGATTTGAGAGAGCAAGTGGGAACAAGTGAGAGGGGAGAGAGACAGAGCAGAAAAAGAAAGTGAAAAATGAGAGAGGGAAGCAGAGGGAGAGAGCAGAGGGAGAGCAGAGGCGCCCCTCAATGACATCTACACAGATAAGTCAATCTCCAGAGCTTCTTTTCTCCTGCTATCACTTTCCCAGGCACCACTGTTTCTACATACGCCTGAGTGTGTATTAACTTCAAGTGTGTTTCAAGTGAGAGTTATGCACGTTTAAGACACATACACAGGATGGAGGGCAAAAACAAACATTCGGAAGATTAAGTAACGTACTGCCTGCATACTGATAAACCGCAATATTTCTAGTGGAAGAGACTGAAATAGACAAGGATGTATGATAGCTGTTTTTTTTTGAATAAATTATTATAGCTGTAAAGTTTTGGTGCTAATGCTAAATTACTAGACGCACCTGAACGTCTCGTAGGCCATAGACTGGGACAGGAGTGGTGTGAAAGGTTTTAGGGCAAAAAAGATTTGAATTTGGTTGTTTAGTGCTCTTTGAGTTCTCTGTGCATTTAAACGTAGCGGCTGAGGGAAGGGTGAGGTGGTTAATGCTTCTTCTGCTGCAGAGGAGGAGGTGGGAAAATGTATGGGGGTAGATTGAGAAGTGATTGGTTGAGAAACAATAAGAGGAGACTGAAATTGCTTGGCAAATACAGACATTTCAGACAAAGCTTTGGGCCAAGTTGGCAAAACAGGTCTTCTGCTGTCACTGCTACTGATGAAAATCTACACTCAACTGTGAGGAAGAGTTAACCTTTTGATAAGTTCATTTCAGTCCCGGCTGTATGCATTTTTTATCACAATATCTGAGTCAGAAAGAGAATAATTATCCTCTCTCTATCCATGGAAAGACCCTAGCAGCAACAGAAGCAATTCTGATGAGATGAACGTGGCAATAGTGTGACCAAGTCCACCAATAAAAGCACAGACCGTAAAGCAATACAAGAAAGTCACAAAAATAGCTACACTTCAACAACACATAACATCTTATTTTCAATAATTAAAATCTGGCCAAGTACGACTGCAATGTGAAAAAGTGAAAATCTGAGGAGGTGAAATGGAGTGTGAGGGGAGGCAGCAGACGAGATAAACTTGCCTGTGTCATAATTTAAACCGCAGAGGTCTCTATTTACAATATATAATTTATAACACTAGTTCAAACGTGCCTTTATCTTCACTCAGCGACTAAGTGATATGATTTCTCTTTTTATAGAAGCCCCCCCTCACGCCCGTCCCAGCCCTCAGTTAAACAGAAGGGGGATTTTGCGCTGGTGTTCAACTACACAGACTCCCCAGGGGCTATAGCAGAGCAATAAACCTTTCCTAACCTCATTGTCTTAACAGCCCTAAATACAAATGGAACAGCATACAAAAATATTGGTCATATATAGCATTTTACTGTGGGACAATTGGTTATATATGGCCACTAATGTCAGATAAACTTCTTAAAGCAGACCTATTATCTACTATCAAATTTTTAGAGCTTTTAACCATGTTATAGTTGTTTCCCATCACCATTTACTCACCCAAAGTTGTATTTGGAATGCTTATTTTTAAAATGCCATATTGCCAATCAGTCCCCGTTTTCACCGTCACTGGTATACGCCCACTGCTCTGTACTTAGCTAGCTATTCATCAGAGGTGCCGACTTTTTGTTGTGATGACGTTTACGGTGAAGTCAGCTCCCATTGGACACAGCGGCGGAGTGTTTCTTTTATTAAGTTGTTTTAGATGAATATTGTGATTTAAAATGTCCAAATTATAACATAATGATCCACTTGTGTCCACTATATAGCAGACACAAGCACAATAGTTCTTAACACACAATATTTTTTTTCACATAGAATATTTTTCACAATATTCTATGTGAATTTGATATGTACACTGTTCATTTTAGGGATGGTTCGATATGGATTTTTTGAGCTGACCAATATCCAATTGTCTTGCTATTGTGGCCTATAACTGATAATTGATGATACTGGTGTTAAGCTTCCATAGCAATGATCCATAGCAATGACCATAAATCACAAAGTCACAAAGAGTCACAAATAAACTTTTTGTAAAAAATAAAATGTATTTATCTGATGCATGATTATGTAAACATACAGCTACAGTTGAAGCCAGAAGTTTACATACAGTATATAAAAAGACACATATGTTCTGTCAAGAGAAATGGGCCAAAATTCCTGCCAACTGTTGTGGGAAGCTTGTGGAAGGATATCCAAAATGTTTGACCCAAGTCATATAGTTTAAAGGCAATGGTATCAAATACTAAAGAAATGTATGTAAACTTCAGGCTTTGAAGAAAGTAATGACAAATTGTCCAGATAAATCCATCTCTCATTATTCTGGCATTTAGCAAATAGAAATAATTTTGGTAATCCTAATTGACCTAAAACAGGAAAAGTTCAGTCTGATTTCATGTCAGACAGTGAAAGAAAAAAGCTTATGTGTCTTTTTATATAGTGTATGTAAACTTCTGGTTTCAACTGTATATTTTTGGCCTAATTGCTCTTCTATTTCCATTTTTATTCATGAGTCTGTTTCAAAAAGACAAATTTTATGCACTGAGGACAAACTGGAAATGACACATGGGCACACAAAGTTCCAAATATCTAGTTCATTTAACACCATTTACTGAATGTATGAAGAACTGAATTTCCACAGTGTTCAAGAGTGTATCTTTGGCTAGCCAGTTTTACACATAACCCGTATTTTGTGAAATTACTGCAGGTCAAAAATGAATAAATTAAACACCGTATCCATACTGCCCAGCCTCGCCATTTGCATTATCCATGATATTCCTGTCTCTTCTTTAGTGATCTGTCTACATAGTGTTTATGCTTGCAGAAAATTCCTTGTTAGTCTCTGGGGAAAGAGGGTTTTCTGTGCTCTGTGTGTCTCCTCTTCTTCTCTTGTATGTTCCTGTGCTGTTGAGCGTTCCTTCTCTATGCAGCCTACAGTGTGCTCCAAGTGCAGTGTCCCATCAGGGAGTGCACAGTGCCATGGTACAATAACCTATCCAGAGGGAGTCTGCAGCCCCTCTCCCTGTGGATTCCCCTTTCTCTGCTCCTCTATCTCACACTATGCACAACACAATCATCCTACACTGTATTGTATACTGTATCTGTACTTACGCACTACCTCCATTATCCCTCCCTCCCACATCCGAAGGAGAGGTTTCATCCTTTGATATTTCTTTTCTGGCTTGGCCACCAAATCCCATCACTATACAACCTTTTTGCATGTGGTTGCAATTGAGTAGTAGCAGTAAATACTTATATTGTTATAACTACTAATTGGCCCCACAAACTTGTCACAAATTTTAAGGCTTAAAGCTGATTCAAGTGTCATCAATAATGTCTTTAATGCTGAATACTACAACCAATTTCTGAAGCCATTGTGAAAAACATTTCTGTTTTTAATTTCCTGTGGATAGACCCATTAAATAGAGATATATTAACCATAAACCTGGTAATCAAATCTGCAATCTGACAGTTAAACAGCAAATTCTACCATTGAATTCTGACCTGACCTCCAGGTGTATTTTAAACTATAGGGATTCTACAATGTTGTGATGTCATATCCAACCTATTGTAATATATTGCATTATAGGTTTATAAAAGGAAAACATGTATTTAACTGAGAGGAGCCTTGGACTAGTACAAGCAGAGAAAAGACTAGAAAGAATAAGGTGTGAGTTGTGTTCCCTTGACCTGTCCTTAATGGGCAAGGTCTCCTGTTAATTAAGGCTCTTGTGCGTCCAGCAGCATGGCTATTATGATTATACTGCTCATTGGAGATTAACATGGATGCCGTTAAGTCCACATAGAAATCCACTTTATTCAAGACCATTTCCTTTGTGTTGTCTAAAGGTCCATATCGGCATTAGGATACGTGGCATGTGCGAATCTATTTTACCTGGTCTGAAGAAGATAATGAGGAAAAGAGGATGGGTTTTTGAGAGTGTATTCTGATGTGAAAAGTGGTGATAAACTGAGGGTTAAGGCTAATTCACCTCGCGCAGTATTGCTCTTGGTTGAAGATGGCACATTGTCCACTTGTTCTCCTGTGACCGCAGATGAGCAGGGACACATAATGTCAGAACCACTGTGATGGAGTGTCATCGCAAGGTGAAGAGGGATCGGACTGTCTGACAGCACAAAGCATACTCTGTAACACAACTCCAGGGTAAATGATCAGAACAGTACAAGCTGAGATTTCACATACACAGTTGCACTGTTAGCACACACACACACACACACACACACACACACACACACACACACACGCACACGCACATGTCTAATAAGCTATTGATACAGCATGTTTGTTTGGGTGGAACTTGAACCTGTCTGTGGCCCGGGGCATTGGCAGCAGGTGTTAGAGTGCAATCACATGTACAGAGCAGAAACACCTGGGCCCTGTGGAGCTGTCAGACAGTCCAGAGTGAAACTGACCCGGGAGCTGAGGGGGGCACACCTGTGTCTATGCCAGACCCTCCCATCACAACTTTGTCACTGGGAATAATGTAAGAGCTGTTTAACTGGCACTTCAGCCCCCTTACAGCTCTGAGGGCAATAACTGTCAGTTACATGGAAGCTAATGGACTAAGGGAGCAAGAGGGCATCAGGTTCCTTTACCTTTGTTAATATCTGTATGATTACTTTACACAGAGCTCATTGTGTGTGTTATATGTGCAGAGGACAGAAAAAAACCTCCATCATAAAAATACCAACAGAGTTGACATAGAGAGAACAGCTTTGCACTTGACAAACAGCAACCTCTAAAGTCAGCTGCACATATAATGAGTCTCTCAGGGTCTATATTTGAACACAAGTTTTATGCTAAACTTAAACAAGACCAGTACCTTGTACAGTAAAAGTATTGGGGAAAACATAAACTATAGAACTTGACACAAAAGGAAAGACGTTGCAAGTGAAATTAGAATCACAGGCACAATGTGTGCAGTTGAGATAGATGCGCCCGGGGAAATGGAAAAGGGAGGCACTGGGCTTATGGCCCCTGTCCTGCCCTCGACCTGCAAACGCTGGCACACCCTTTCTGCTGCTGGCTAAATAAAAGGCCCCAGGGTGGGCCGGGCCGGGCCGGGCGGGCGGCAGGAGAAACAGACACAGAGTCGGCATTACTCAGCTAATCTCATTAGGGAGGCAGCCCTGCCAAGCTGCCAGGGGTCAGCCAGAGTGCCACGTCACTCATCACACCTTTGGCACTCCCGCTGACCCCAGCGCAGGACTTATGGCCAGTCGAGGTGAGGGGTATTAGGGGTGCGGCGAGAGTAAAGAGGGTGGCGGCCAATAAAGCTAAGAAGCACAAGATTGGCTTTGATTAATGTACCTAAATACAGTTTGAGATAACAACATAAAAAGAAGAAATACAATAAACTAAACCAAAAAGAATGAGGGTGTAGGAGGGAAGACAAAAAAAAAAAGATGAGCAGAGACGCCGAATAAGCAGCTTCTTCCACAGCAGTGTGGTTTAATGTATTTACAGTGGATTGCATCAGAGTGCAGTACTTAAAGGGGCCAGGGCAATCCAACAGGGTCATCCCTAGTGTGATAGGCCTCTCATACAGTCTGTGGCATCCCTCAGATCACCACACAGAGAACCAAGCACCACGTCACCTCCATACACATGTACAGGTAAGAGTAAAGGAAGATTGCATCAGAATGCAGGGACATACAAACACTACACTTTTTATACTGTCTGAGTATAACATGTGATCTTCATTCTAAAACTTTAACACATTGACTTATAATGCTGTTGGTAAAATGGATCATAATTGAGATACATTCTTTGATTTGATTATAAGCAGCCAACTATAGCACTAAATTACCAGTACTGTTTAAGCCGATTTAAGTATAGTCTACAAACACATGTATAAACAATGGTACACACTTCTGTGTGTAAGACTCAAATCTTATTATTGTAACTCCTAAGTGATGAAATTCTGTAGGAGGAGGGAGTGAGGACATAGTGGCAGCTGAGGCCAACAAAGACTGTTATACTAGCACTAACACATACATCTAGTGGTTCAATGAATCCTCATTTTTGGTTGCTGTTTTCACATAAATGTTTTTTTTTTCATTCATCCAATCAATCAGGAGTGTCCATATATTATTTTGATATATTTTTTTTTTCCACAGAGCCGCAAAATGATAAATATATGAAGTGGAGGGCCATAGACTGGTGGCCATTTTCAGATGGATGTGATTGGCACGTGGATTAGCCAATCAGGGAGAGGCATGGTCTATCTGTATCAAAACAAATATGGCTGATTACAAGGAAAAAAGAAAGGAAAAAAAGGGACTGAAAAACATCACAGACTTCTGCAGAATCAATGAGCGAAACACTAAACTCTGTTAATCTGAGGTGAGAGCAATGTTTGTTTGTACATCATAAGTGACCAATGAGTTCCTCCCTTTCACATGCATCACTGTAAAAAACGAATCTGATTGCACGATCACATTTGGTTGGGCTTGAGACGCGGTAGAGGGAGTGGGACAGGACTCATATCCATCTCTATAAAAAAATATAGAGACTTCTGGATTTGCCAGGCAGAGGTCTGATTGTGCTACTACACCTTTATTCAGGTGGGAAACTATAATGTTAATTCAGATTTACACCAAAATGTTAGACTATGTTGAAGTTGACAAATATTTATTTACTACAGCTTTTATGATGAAACTGAATTCTCAACATATCGTGTTGAGAATGCATGTTCATTGTTCTTGGTGTCAGTACAAGCAGAACATCTAACTGTTCCATATCAAGGCACATTTTACTGCTACTAATGTGACTTAAATACCTTGTTCCACAGCTGAGTGGGCTAGCACCTGCTGCAAGTGGCTAGCCTATTACAGCCCAGTAAAGAGCTGTTGCTAATTTTCTGATTCAATTTGCATGCCTCAGAGCTTTCAGTCTAATTGCAAACTTCTTCATAGTTACCTCCCTGATTAATCACTGCCCATCTGTGAACCACTGAACACCAAACTTTGTTTTAAAATGCCTGTTTTCACATAGAAACGTTAGTGACACTGTCAGTCATTTGAGCTCCATTGCTATAGCATTAAGGCACTGACATCTGATTTGTATTCTAGAATATATATAACAAGGCAAAACATCAGTCTGCTGGCAATATGTCCGCTAAAGTGAGCTACTGTATAATATAACATTCTGTACTATATAATTGTGGGTAAGTTGACAACTAGACAAGTGGGTCAGAGTTGGTCCAAAACAGCAAGGTATGAGGTGTGTGTTACAGTGGCCATGTATCAAATGTTGCCACAGAATCAGCAAAAGGAGATGATGCAAATGGAGCTGACGCTAGTACTTGTGGTCAGATGCAACCAATGAACAGCAGCAGCTTAAATCATAAAACTTCAGAGATTAAGAGAAGAGAAATGCAAACTGTGATCAAAGTGAATTTGTGAGACTAATAGCACAAGTCACTGGCATTATGAGGTTACTGTACCAGGGGCCAAAGAGACTTCCAGCGATCATAGCCTGGGCTCATCACTCCCAATCCCACACAATCCTCTTCTCTGTTCTCCAACGCAGCCCTATTGACAAATCTAAAACCAAGGTCATAGACATGTTTACACAGCCTTTAGCCCAAATTACATCATCCAAACTCTGGCCTGCATGTGCATCACACTATCAGAGAGAGAGAGACGGAGACACAGAGCGAAGGGGAAAGAGAGAGAAAGAAAGAGAGATAATATATGATATATATAAATGAAACTGACCAGGCAAGAGAAACTAAATGATGTTTTAAGGCAGACAACCTTTGCCTTTCAATTCCTTTTAGATGTTTTGGAAACAGGGGATGTGGCATAAAATGTTATGCCAGCAATTGTATGTATGTATGTTTGCAAGTCAAGAATCTAGGGCTACTTATGGCTGCAATAAGATCCATACTGGAATGGCTCAAAAAACAACAACTCAATTATGAACATTTATATACCAAAAATACTAGATACCGTAGACATTCTTCTAAGAAAAAGTGCTACCCACAAACTACAAAACAAAGAACACAATTTATATTGTGCTCCACTCCCAATCATGATGCATAACATGGTGGCTGCACAGAAATATAACACCAATATGTCAGTGCTCTTGATTTGAGCACAATTTGCATGGTTATAATAGCTTATTGAGCGGCCCCAGGTTGAGCCAGGCCAGGCGGTGTCACTGTAATCACTGCTCGTGTGCCTCCAACAGTTGATTTCAAGCCTCTGTGGCTCACTCGCCGCTCTCCATCTCATCAATACCCAATCTTGATAATGCTCGTGCCTCTTTGCCTTCTGTCAAAGTCTGCACAAACACCTCTGCTCTCTTCCTGCGTGACCTAACTCCTTTAAACCCCTCACCTTCACTTCTTTTCCATTTTTCTTTTTAAATGATTCCTTTATCATACAAACATTTCCTATGAAAATCAATACAGGCACGATTCATTACATCGAACAAAAGAATGTTTCGCGATAGTGGCTCAGTGGTTAGAGCACTCGTCCACCAACCCAGAGCTTGGAGGGTCAATTCCTGCTCGGACTAAGTTGTGTTGTCATTGTGCCCTTAGGCAAGACACTTCACCCACCTAGCGAATGTGGTGAGTGTGGGAATGATGGTGCTGTTCAGAGGGGCCGATGGCGTAGATTGGCAGCCTTGCTAAAGCATTATAATTATTATTATTTTCAAACAACCAAAGTTTTCCTGAAGCCTAATAACTCCAAATGCTTTCATAAATACAGGACAACCGCTTTATTTTGCTAAATGAATGTTTAAACTGTGCAAATCTGATCCGCTTTGTGGGTGGAATTTTGTGTAAGACTATGATTACCACAGGTCCCCACCCATCATATGCACTTAGTTTATCTATTTTTGAACCGCAAAAGTAATAAAATATCAAAGCTTCAGTCCAATCCAACCATATATCTCAATCAGGCAGTTATAAAGTCATTACAGGACAACAAAGAGCCAGAGAAGAAAAGAATAAATGAAAAAGGCTGGTGGAACAGGCGAGCAGTGGTCCGCAGTCAGGAGGTCAGAGTGAAGGCAGTGTGGCCGTGCCTACTGTGGCCACTCAGCTGGAACTAAACATGGACGCTGCGACGCCAACTACTGGAGCCCTGCCAAGTGTCTCCCTGCTGGGCTCTGTCAGTCTCTGCTCCGAATGGGTGGGAACTTCAGACTTTAGCCTCGGGCTCAATCCTGTTCCAGCCTTTTCTCAACACTTTGCACTCATTTAGACATAGACCGTAACATTTCTATTATGGCAAGCCTTAGGACATGGATTCTGTAACTTTTCACAAAAAATATTTGGCTTCCAAGAACCGTCTTTCAAAACCCCAAAGGAGCTTGAAGAAAATGAAGAGATATGATGATTTTTGGGAGTGTTTAGTATTAAACTATAGCATACATAGATCATTAATTTACATTTGGCTAACTGTAAACCGCTATATTCATCTAGAAACTTCTTCAAAACTGATAAACCTTGCCTCTTCGTAGTGGCATTTCACCGTCAACAAGCAGATTTACATTTATTTGTTTTTATTGTTGAAAAATTGCTATATAACATCGAACATTCAATTTTGAATATAGACTGAGGAAGCTTATAAACACTTTTGCATGTTTGTGGGAGACTGGTGCACACACTGATACTAAACTTTAAACACTGGTACTACAGCTAGACTAGATCAGTACTAAACCCGAACTAGAGCAGCACCAAACCATGTCTACATCAGGACTAAACTGGGCTAAAACTGGGCCTATAATTCCTACAGCTAAGCGAGATATGAAGACCACAGTACCTCAGCACGTAAACACACAGACCATCTGCGCACACCAACACATGACAGAGCAAATAGGATTACAGTACAGAGGAAGACGAGGCGGATGATCCAAACACCATAATATCATTTCCGAGAAGAGACGTGAAAGGGGCAGGGCTTGGGGGCATGGGTGGGCTACGATCAAGGGTTTACCACTGGAGCAGGGCAGGTTTTAATGATCAGGGGTCAGACATACAGTATACAGACTTAATGATGGCCTCGTCTGTGGACAACACTGTTAAGCTTTCATAAAAAAATACTGAAAAGAGGAAAGAAATGTACCGAAATGTTTATAGTAAGGTTATTTATTGTGTTGTAGAGTAAACTTGTGAGCTGTTAGCCCACGCTGAGTCAAGGTTATAGGTCAGTCTTAAATCAACATTTTATCACAAGGTCAGAAGCACATGTACCAAGTGTCAACAGTAATCAGCCCTTTGAGTAAAACCCTTGATCTCCAATGATTTTTCAAACACATTCTCATATAAAATCAAATAAAATGTTTCAGTTTACAATCAGGATACATCGAGGATTACCATGTGATTTGTCCACTAATTTAAATGTAAAAGATTACAGATGCACAAGGATTAAAGATCTCTCAAGAACCAAGCATTGAAATATGACGACAGAAGAAAACGTGTAAAAAGAAAACAGATTCAACACAACATGCACAAACAGAAAGACATGTATTTCGAATAGAATAAATGAAACAAGTTGAATGTTTTATGATAAAGACACCCACTTGAGTTGAGTTGAGGTGCAGCAGTAGGACATGCAGATGTGTGAGTACACATCCTGTGGTATACCTAAGTGGTGACGACCCTGAGTATTCCAGATGATCTAATAGGAGCACATTCACAGCAGCCCTCAGGAGCCAGTCTGACATGTGACTGACTATGACACTTCAAGGTCAAAGGTCAATACAGATTTCAGCAAATCTGAACAGGCACGGCATGAGCTTATATTCAGCCAGGGAGGGGCATGGCTTGGCCTCCAACCCTTTCCTGCTAAGTCCCTTGAAGTTTTTTACCCTGACCTAGACTTGACTCCTTATGAGGGATGTTAGCTATACTAATTACTGCCTGATAGCAGCCTGGTGCCAAATGCAATTCACTTCCCCTCAGCTCTACTAGACAGTGCTCGATTGGCTGGTGCCAACCTCTCTTAGTGTTTTCTACATAATGTACTGGACCCCACCTTTCCCCCTTTGGAAGGCAATCTTTTCTTTTGTTTAGGGGTTTGTTATCTGACCACATGTTGTTCACGGGGCAAGGTTGGGACCAAGGGAGTATTTTCTGAAGGTCAGCAGGCATGCAGCCGAGAAGAAGAAAGCATTTCATAATCCAAACAAAAGGGGATTAAAATGGAGTCAAAGATGGATTTGCAACTGGCACTGACCTCTCCTCTTTACATATAAAGGTTTAGAATAATGCCTCCTCTATAGGCAAAAATAGACAGTTATTTGGCCACAAAAACCTTTCAGAGGGTGAACAAGTGCACTGTAGTCTGCACCTGGAGTCTGCACGGCCATACCAACCAGCCACTGCCCAAGGTTCATGTCTTTGGCCTGGTTCTATGAGTAAACTCCTTCTACTTGCTCCAAATGCTTGTCACTTCTGGGAAATTCCGGGTGGCCAGGCTTGTCAGTCATTATCAACAGTGAGTGGACAAATTGGTGTGTATCAGTGTGTGTACATGTGTAGGACAATCTGGGAACATGCCTGAATCTGTGATCATGGATGCAGCGTGCGTGTTTACGTGTGCGTGTCTCTACAAGCGGCCTGTCCTTTGTTGATTAGATAGGAGGCGGACATACCAGCTGACCAGCGTACAAGCTCAGAGGCCGGAGAGCTGAAGTGCTGTTTTTCCATTGGCTCTGTAGTTTAGCCCTGAGAGGCTAACAGAGGTGATAACCAGTGTGTCTCTAGGTCAACATGATAACAGCCAAGCACACAACATTCTTCTTCATGGGAGCCAACTCTTGCACGCTGGAGGTGTGTGCGCATCTTCAAATATCATAACATTACAAAGGAGGGTCAAGGGAAAAGACAGCTTGGTATGAATACAACAGCTAGAGGTCAAGACAAGATATTCACTTCTATTACTCAATGTATTGTCACTAACAAAATAAAATGTTTAAAATATGTTTTAAATATTATACAAAATAATTAATAGCAGTGATGATTACAAATCTTCAGTCATGTTCCTCTTCACGCTTAAAACTTCATGTAATTTTTTGGCGCAGATGTTTTGGCTCATCCTAAATAAATAAACATTGCAAATATTGCCCGCCTACTTTCTATTTTGGTAAATAACATGAACTTTGACTTTGTGCCTGTCAATTCGATCTCTAGAAGTCAGGTGACCCAGTGAGCAAAGGTGGCTGGGTGCTGTCCCGGAGCAGTGACAGGCCAAGGTGGTTAAGCGTTGGTGGATAAACAAGCGAAGTAAGACGGCAGTGCTGAGGATTAACAGCCATAGCATCAGTGAAGGATCTGTGCAGTCCATCTCATTACTCCCAGGTACAATATGCACAACAACTCCCTAAGCACTTTATAATTGCTGCTTCCCTTCCCATAAACCAGCTGTGTTTACTACTCCCTTTATTCCTCTGTGCTATCACTTCGAGAGAGGGAAAAAAAAACTCCCTCTAATTGCCACATTTCTCTAATACCATAAACACACATTGGTCTGACCAGCTATTTGTGGACTGTGTTTGTTTATTTATTTTTATTTGTGAGAGTGGAGCAAGGATCTAAGGTCACTGATGCGTGATAATATTTCATGGATCGTTTAAAAGATCCACTACAGTTGGAATTAGTGAATAAAACGTCATTGTTTATTACAGCATTTATAAACATTTTCATACCCAAGAGAGCTATATATACTGCCACTGGGTTTTACACAAAATGATTACTATTATATATGAAAATTATCTCAATTATCCTGGATTTTCAATGGTATGGTTCTGCTGTGGCCCTGTGTGATGTAACTTGAAGCAAAAACCAAGAATGTGTGTTAATAGTATCTAATCTTTGAATTTTGTTTTAAATTTACTCTTTTGTGTAATCAATGATGAGAATTTTTAAATGTTTGTCAGTTTGATATTGTCACTGTAGCCAGCATCAGAACGTGTTACAAGCCGGTTTGTATGTTGCTTTCTCTAAGTAGTTTGCCACATGCCGAGGTCAGGGGTAAAGGCTGGACGGATTAGAGCCTATATCAACTCAATGAGAAGAGGCCATATGGGCAAATGAGATCCATGTCCATGAAGCACTAATCTGGGGATGCCCTCTGAGTGACCAGGGATGGACACAACCTACAGCAGCTAAGAGGCTTGGGAATTCAACAGCAAGCCCGTGGTCCACCGCACTACTGTAGCCTGTACGTTAGCTTGTACGTTAGCTCCCCCATCTGACCCTGGCAACACAGAGGAAGGCAAGAGTCGACACCAAACCACCAAAGCCGGTTGAAACATGACCTGACTAAAATATCTGCTTGCGCAAAAGAAATGATTCCAAACCGAGCCAAATATTTTTGACAAAAATCGTAGAAACATATAGCTTTAGATAAAACAGAGGACACAAAGAAAGAACAAGCATAAATACTGTACATATTAGTAGTACAGGGTCCATTTTTGGGCATAAACATGTTTCTGAAATATCATATACTATAATTCCAAATGTGATTAAAGGTAAATTACTTTTGCAGGAGGAGAAAAATATATGGAGTTATTAAAGGAGTGTGGAGTGAAATGCTGTGTTTTGCCACTGGCAAAGCATGGCTGCATAGAAAGAAGAAAAGAAGTCAAACAGGAAGGCGGGGGGTATTTATTACAGATTGCGTTCTTGTGATTGGTTGCATGGCGGGTAGTGGAAGGACAAATGGACAAATCTGTGGAGCTAATAAGAGTGAATACTGAACAGCCCTCATGGGCAAATCTGGTACTAAGATGATAATAAGATTATAAAAGCCTACTATATTGCAGCAAATTGTATAAGTGTTTCATTGAACCTTGTTGAACTTTCATTTATGCATGCAGACGCTTTCCCTTTTTTCTCTTAGCGTTTCCTTTTACCAGCCTACAGTAAAGATTTTTTTTTAGAAAGTGAAAATTACTGAAAAAAAAAACCCAGAAAGCCTCCTGTGCAGAGTTTACCAGTTGAGGGGTGAACTGCAGATCACACACAGGGCTTACCGGGCCGACCTCTAGTTAACATAATCACAATGGCCTCACAGATAATTCATGGTGACTCTATGGGAGATGTGATTATAAGCACGTCACACCTTGTCAACTCCTTTCAAAGATGCACATGTCACATGACGTGTACACACAGAATCATGTTGAGATTAAACGTCTCTTTTTATGGGCTGACCAAATACACTGTGATATTTCTATCTTCTCTAACTGAACCATTCTACCACAACAGACTTTCTAAAAATGCCCTAAACTCTCTGTCACATCAAAGAGTGGATAATGAACAAGTTTGACAGAGTTGTAAATGGTGTGGTTGATGTTGATCATGTTCATTTTGTCAGTTGCTAATAGTGAAAGCTTTGTCTTCAGCAAGACCAGACGCGTGTCTATTGACTTTGTTGACGTATCTTTCTAATCTGGGAGAAGATACAAGCCAAGAGCCACAACGGATCAATAAACAAGGACGGTCCCCTAGAAGTGTGGCAAAGAATAGCATCAAAGTGGTCAAGAGAGAGGGAGGAAAACAATTGTCAGGTCATCACGGGACATTACATGAAACAGCCATACTGTATCTATGAAAACAGACATGGAACAAAAAGCCTCACCAATGTGGAGTGCAAGGCTGAGACTGTCAATTTAAAAATCAGCAAAAATCAGATGTGGCATTTTTTTGTGGTGTTATAGTTCTAACTGCAGACAGGACTGAAATCAGGGAATTCAATTTAAGTATCTATATCTCACAAAACTCACATAATAGCATTTAAAGCTGCTACCGTGTCAAATGATGTTGCTAGGTTAGTACGCTATGCAGATTGCTGGTTTGTAAAAGTAAAATTATATATATGAACTATTCTGTTGAAACTTAACCCAAAATCAGCCCAATTAGTTTCTGTTATATTGAATTGTTCTGCCACAAATGTTACTGGGGCCGCGAGCCTAGGTCAGATGTGCTATAGTCTGGTTTACCACATTTTTCCGGTCCATTTCCTGTGACAGTATTTATTTAGTCTATCAAAACACTATAACACACATGTAAAAACACCAATGCATACACACAGACTAGGTTTTTATGTCATCTTCCAACAGGCTGGTGGACATCCACAAGCCCAAGCTGAATAAATAGTGGTTGGAATGGGGTGAGGTTAGTTTGAGTGCAGTTTCCTCTCAGAGTGAACTTGAATGAGTGGGCTGGTCTGTGGTGAATGGGTGCCGACAGATAGAGATGTCTCACGGTCAACGGTGCATAGATCATTGAGGTAAAGGTTTAGATCCGGTCCAGTGGTTTTCAAACTGGGAAATCGGCATCTCTAGTGTTTATGCAAGCTTATAGTGTTAGACGTGTAACATATAGTTAGTCTGAGATAGTTAGTATATAGTTATTTGATTCATCTTTTATACAAATGGTGCTGTACTTGATTTTTGCTGTTTATAACATGGTTAACCTGGTTTTAATTTTGTCAACAATTAGTGAACTTTTTATTACAATTTCCTGTCAAGATGAATATTTCCTGGAGACTGCATTTTGTGTGAATAGTTTGAGAATTTGTGGTCAGACCTATAGTGGTAAATCACCACAATGCTAATGTGCTTTCTTGATATATTAATAACCTTCAGCCACGGAAGGATGAGCCTTGGGTAAGGAAGAAAGGAGGCGTGACCTCTCAAGTCCTTGCGCTCAAATGATTTCTCTGTACTATTTAAAGATTGCATCACTTTTTAGCCAAATCTCTGCCATTTTAATAAAAGGTACAAGAACAATGAACAATAGTCTCCAGCGTAATTGCATGAGGCCCGCTGTAAAAAGCCAAATCAAAATATTGCACAAAGCAGTAGTAGTGTTTATATTGAGAAGTCTTTTTCAACAATCCATTAGAGATAATTACATCCTTGTGTTAGGTTGCTTGTACCAGAGCAGGGTGGGTAATTAAACCACAGGTAAGACATTAACTTACTTTTGTTAGTCATTAATCAGTGTTTACCTTCAGAGGGCTCTACCATTGTAATTAATAATCAGCTTGGACAATGAGTAATCACCTAAGACCAAGTCTGTTGCGCATGCGTGTGCCTATACTGTCCTGCACTTCATCGAAAAAAAAAAAAAAAGAAGCATCTCCACTGGTCACTCATTTTTCTTTATTTCAAAACAAGTTGAATGCAAAGTATCAAATCCAAACTACATTTTTGTATATATCCAAATACATCTGGAAGGACCATATAGAACCCCCACCCATCATTACCTTTCTTAACGCATTCCCTTGTTAGCTTCAGAGCTACTTTAACACATGCACATACACACAAAAGGTTTCAAAGTCAGATGGGTTCTACACTATCTGCATAGTTAGTCCTCATGTTACGCAAAATGTGAGAGTTGACCTTCACTGAGAAACAAATGCAGACAAAAAGCAGATTAGAGTAAAAAGACAGATCTGGGCCAGTCAAAAGAAAAAGACTGGGATATTTGACATCACATTCAAATGGCAGAACCCTTTTACTTAGTTTTGTCATGCAACAATAAGAGCTTCACTTCTTTCTCGTCCTAGCATAAAAAGCACAGGGAATTGGGTTCCCTACCAAAAAACAGACTAATAA
>KN481465.1:16454-40262 GCA_000787095.1 Periophthalmodon schlosseri
AATGCGTTATGGAAGTGAGAAATAACTTTGGACCACTGCTGACCGTTTAAAAAAACCTGTCCTTATGTTTTCATACCTGACAGTTTCATCTTCTCACTGGTGCTCTTCCGCAGACTAACTAACTAAACCTTGGTCTGAAAAAAGAATCTAAAAAAGAATATTAAAATAAAAACAGATCAAAGTGGAGCTGAGTTTTGCGGTCATGGTAAAGCTCCTCATTATCTGACAATAAAAAGATTTTTAATTAGATGCAGATGGCACACGGCGGACTTATTTTGACCTCAAGAGTTGCTTATACAATATATCTGTTCTGGGGTGAGAAAAAATTTGCTCAAATACATAAGACGAAGATTGAAACTGTTTGCGTCTTGATTTCCTTTCCTCCAGGACTTCACCATGACCCTGTACCTGCGTCACTACTGGAAGGACGAGCGGCTGTCGTTCCCCAGCACCAATAACCAGAGCATGACCTTTGACTCGCGGCTGGTGAAGAAGATCTGGGTGCCCGACATGTTCTTCGTACACTCCAAACGCTCCTTCATCCACGACACCACCACGGACAACGTCATGCTGCGCGTCTACCCCGATGGGAACGTGCTCTACAGCCTCAGGTCTCACTCTTTTATTGTATTTGTATAAGCTTTTAATTTGTCCAGTGTGTTCAAGTGTTCAGTTGCATCTCCTGGAGTCTACTTGAGTTCATTCATTCATTTTTTTTTTTATTATATTTCTTTGACAAAGGCTATTATTTCTAGTTTTGAATGACCACATTTTGTACATTTGGTCACATTTTTATTTAGCACATTTCCACTTTCAAGGCACTCAAATCGCTTTACATCAAAGAACCACTCACCCATTCACACACACTGGGGGCAGGGAGGGTTAAGTGTCTTGCCCAAGAACACAACAACAACATTCATCTGTGGGAGCTGAAATTGCACCACCAACCTGTGGATCAGTGGATTTGACCGTTCTATCAATGATGTTTATGTGGCGAGCGGGATTTGAACCGCTAACATTCTGATCGGTGGACAAACACTCTATCAACTGAGCTACTGTCGCCCCCATTTTTTTGTTTTGTGTGAATGGTTTTATTTTGTGTTTTTTATTTCATGATGACATCAGTACAAGCCAATTTTGTTTGTAGAGCACAATTTATTCACAAAGTAATTCAAAGTGCTTTACATAACAAGAAAGTTTGTATTGTGATTAAAATCAGAAAACAAATGGATGAAAACATAAAGAATCATTTTAAAGTTTAATTTAAAAGAGAAGTGATAAAATCCTTTCTCACATTTGCACAACTACACAGAACGGTTTTGAGCTTGGATTTGAATAGTTGGAGTAGAGGCCTGTCTCATGTCTTCAGGAAGACAGAGACAGATTTAGCAGCATAAAACTGAAACGCTGATACTAAAACTTCATCAAACTTCCACTTCAGGCCAATTTGTTGATTCTTCGCTCACTTTGGGGGATGTTCGGGTAATTAGGCTAATCGTGAATATGAACAGTGACAGTGCCTACAGATGTTTAACAATGAGACAGCTATACATTCTACATCATTTTACCGTATCATAATTTGATTTGGAGCTGTAACATATTAAAAGCACAGATGCACAGCAGGTCTAAAGGTGGTGTGTGGTCTGTGTGGAGAGACTGACTGCAGCTGCAATGATCCAGAAAAGGCTTTGAGGGGGACACATAAACGCAAGAATTAAACTAAGAGCCAGTATCTGTCTGAAGCATCAGTGCACTGCAGGGAATGCAAATGAACCCCCGCTCCAGCCTCCGTCACTCAGCGCCCCAGTTATTATGGGAATTTAGGATTCTGAATCGCTTGCTAATGAGCTGGAATTTAAACTGGTTTTATTTCTAATCTTCGTGGTGTATTTAAATTAGTCTGTGTGACCCTGGGTATTCGCAAAGATTTGATACACAGACAGTAATGCATTTCAAAAGGGTTGGTTGGTTTGTTTGTTCTGCTTTGTTCCATCTAATTTCCATGTTTCTTTTTTCCTACAGAGTCACAGTTACAGCAATGTGCAATATGGACCTGAGCCGCTTCCCCCTGGACACACAGACGTGCTCGCTCGAGATAGAGAGCTGTGAGTGTGGATTTTTGGCTCTTCATAGACAACCCTAAGAAGTAACTGTTGACAAAATACAATGATGTTTTGTTTTCTTCATTTGCAGATGCATACACAGACGACGACCTCATGCTTTACTGGAAAAAAGGCAACGAGTCTCTGAACACTGATGACAGAATCTCTCTGTCCCAGTTCCTCATTCAGAAGTTCCACACCACCACCAAGCTGGCTTTTTACAGCAGCACAGGTATGGAGCGTATACTCTTTTGGATACACTTTACCATAAGTACACCTTAATTAACCTTAGTAGAGCATGAACAAAGACTACTTACCGCGTTAGGAGTTAGGGTTAGGGTTTTAAATAAGGTTAGGGTGTTCATTACATATCTATATAGCATTCTTAATAAACAATTTGCTCATTATGAATCAAGTCTTTCTTCATGCTTTAAAGGTGCACTCCATTACTTTTATGGTGGAGGTTCTGCCACCTGCTTGTCTCCATGGAGATGTTATTGCTTTACCTGGAATGTTTCACTGTATGGCATTATAATTAGGTCTGTCTGTCTTCAGTTTATTCAACGCAGGTGTTCAAGAATACCTTGCAAAACTTGCATTCTTACAGTGAGTGGAGTCGCCTCTCTACAGATCTGACCTGTAACTTAGCCTAGTGGTATTGCCTGCTTGTCTTAATGGAAATACTGGATAAGTTTGATGCCATGCTCTGGAACATTTCAATGTAAAGCAATTATATCTCCATGGATACAAGCAGGTAGCAGAGGGACCCTCCTCTAGAAAAGTTACATAGTGTAACTTTAAGGCCTGTCATGGTAATTACTATATTATATAATTATGAAGTGTCACAGTGTGACTGACAAAAAGGACGCATACACCCATCCTGAAGTAAGTGTGTTGCTCTCTTTGATCTTGCACAAATATGGTTAAAAAAGTTGTTTATTATCCCTGTGACGTTTCAGCATTCATTTTTATTATGTAGTGTTACCAACCTTCTCAGTGAAAGGGAGCAATTTTGTTTTAAATTTTTTCTTACAGAGACATAATAGGATTCACTTAATCCCAAAATGAAATAATCAAAGCGGTGGCACGCGTCTGTAGGCTGCATAAGAGCCTGCAGTGTTGTCCCTCTCACACTCAGAGTTTATCACTGCGGGACAGAGCGGCTCGGCGCAGTGTTCTCAGTGTGTAACAGTATCCATGTCTCCAGGTTGGTATAATCGTCTCTACATCCACTTCACTCTGAGGCGCCACATCTTCTTCTTCCTGCTGCAAACGTACTTCCCGGCCACGCTCATGGTCATGCTGTCCTGGGTGTCCTTCTGGATCGACCGGAGAGCTGTGCCTGCCAGGGTGCCTCTAGGTAACACATGGACTTCTTCTGTATGTACTTTTATTTGGACTGTGCATTTTCAACATAACTTTTACTTACACAACAAGTCTGCAGTCTTACTCCTATTGGACAATCCCTTTTTAGTTGTGATATTTCAATCTAAATCCGTTTAAATTAATATTTGATAGATCTAAACCAAACTGACATGACAACTCTTGGTTCTTCTGATGCTCCACACTAATTATGTGTAATTTTATTTAAGGGCCATGTTGCGCTAATTTCTGATCTATGTTATAATGTTGTTTCCTCAGCACAAACATACCTGGAGTTCTGTTTTGTATCATTCACACATGTATAATACAGAAATTGTACATATTTAGGCTGTGTTCTTCTCTCAAACAGTGATGTGAAGAGCTCCACTGTGTTTTTAAACTCCATACACCTTCACTAGAATCATTTGGATGATTTCAGCCCTGGAATTGCCAATCTCTACTGAACTAAAGGTAAAAGGTAGCTGTTAACTAGAAAACTACCGCTTCATGACATCACAAGGTGGAACAGAGCATTATGAGTTTGGAGATGTAGACAGACTAATAGGATTACTCAAACATATGCGAATGAAACAAAACACAACTCCAGGTATGTTTTTGAGGAGGTAACAACATAATAACATGACTTAAAGCTCACAAGAGTAATTTTTGTGTGATATAGGACCTTTAATCTAAATACATTCTATATCCTAATTTGTTCCCACCAGGCATAACCACGGTGCTGACCATGTCCACCATCATCACGGGGGTGAACGCCTCCATGCCGCGAGTGTCCTATATTAAAGCTGTGGACATCTATCTGTGGGTCAGCTTCGTCTTTGTGTTTCTGTCAGTCATAGAGTACGCTGCGGTCAACTACCTCTCCACTGTGCAGGAGAGGAAAGAAAGGAAGCTACGGGAGAGGGTGAGCGAACTGCAACATCACAAATGCCACTAGAGCATGCGAGATAGTCCTGGTTAAAGCTATAATTCTTTGTAGACTTCTGAGCAATATAAATAAATACATTTGTCATTCCAAAGACATTTTTAAAATTCATAAAATGTTCTCAGAGAAACATTTTGAGACTGCAGCTTGTGAAAATGAATGCTTCATGTGCCAAATGCTGTGGCATATGGAGCCAAATTTCACTGTGAGCCTCAGGGAGATGCAAGAATAACATCCAGCTAAAATGTGTCCTCTCTGATGTGAAGCAACGCCATGTACATGAAATGAATCTAGGTTCAAAAGAAATATTTTAAAGCTGCACCATGTTACTTTTCTGGTAAAGGGTCCGCTGCCTTCTTGTATCCAAGGAGATGTTATTGCTTTGCCTGGAATGTTCCACAGTATGGCAATAAACTTACCTATCTTCATGGACACAAGCAGGAGATGCCACAGGTCTGATCCTGCTCACACTATGAATGCATGTTTTTCAGGGTATGTTTTGAGCAATATAAACAGCTTTGATTGAATAGATATTTCAAAGCCATAAACATTCCAGACAAAGTAATAACATCTCCATGGAGACAATAAATGGAGGACCCACAAAAGTTTGAAGGTAACTGTATTTTTACTCCTCAGATTTACCTTGAAACCAAATTAGTGACACATTTATATTATGTCATAACATTATAAAATACGATCATTTGTGCTTGTACTAATCAGTATTAAAACTAGTATCGAAACTTGATACTCATTTGAGCAAGTATGGATACTAAAAAAGTCACATTCACAGGACAGAAAAGAACCTTTCCTGAATAACTTTAGAATGATATTGAGCTGTATCAGAACAAGTATAAGACACATAGACTAGTACGGCCAGGGAGGGATTACACAGACATAAGACCACGTGGTCATATAAAAGAAAGCACTGTGATCTAATGTTGACAATTACTGATGAATGATTTTATATTGTCTGAAGAAAAAGTGTTTTTTTGTTATATTATCATCGTGATCTATTCCTTAGTATCAAAATCCAGTTTGAAATGTTAGTATTGTGACACACTATATAGCCTATACATGATACTAACTCCCTAACCCTGTCCTATTTGCAGTTGCCATGCACGTGTGGTATCGGCAATCCGGACGAGATAATGATAGACCCCCAGATCACGGGCTACGGCTCCATGGACCCTAACACCACAGGGCATTATGGGATGCCTGAGAACGGTGGTCGACAGGAGCGCATGTTAGCCCAAGTGGCACTGAGCGACCCGCAGCTCACCGGCCACGTGAAAGGGAGGGGCTACGTGAACATTTGGATCGACACGCACGCCATAGACAAGTACTCCAGAGTGGTCTTTCCCGGAGCGTACATTCTCTTTAATATCATCTACTGGTCCATATATTCCTAATGATGGTCCAAAGGGTGATGGGGCAATCGCTGAGTGGATTTAAGGCACGGGGGCCTCAACAGATGGATCTTTGCCTTCTTGACCCAGCCTCTTAAAACTGATGGACTGCTCTGAGCTCCTGATAAGCACTTCTGAGTTTGAACCAAGAGTGGAGTATTCATTTGTCACTGCGCGGAATAGACACAAACTCAGACAATCTTGAAGTTAACGCGTAGGCATTTTGTATACTTACAAATGAGTCAAGCACGTTTCCAGAGCTGCACAATGAGACATTTATTTTTAAACAAGCTAAAATTTTGTTCAGATAAAAAAAAGAAAATTAAAGTGCATATGACAGGTTAGAGTACTTTTCACCAAAACATAGTTAACATAATTATTTTTGATTTTACAAAAAACAGTACCTAGTTTTGTCTATTTTTTTTAATTCTTGTGAAGTTTATTATTTTACTTCCTGGTTGGACATGCATCATTTTTTGATTCGTTAGCTAACCTCTCCCTACTCTCCCTGCACTCTAACCTCAACCAAATTACTATTCCTAAAAAATGAAAGATGAGGCAGGCAGCAAATATGACATACGTCGTTTAGGGAATTCAAGTTCTGTTACCTAGCAACCATAATGTAAACAAGGGTCAAAACTTGTGTACATTTCATAATAGTTATGATTAAACAAATATAATAGATGGCAGCACCTTTATTTTGTTAAATCAATGTGTAATCTGTCTGAAAAATGTGTTCCTCGCTCATAAAGTGTATAAACTGTCCCTCCATTTTGTGAAGAATTTTCCCTGTTGATGATAAAAATAGGGGGATTCTGTTTTAGAACTGACTAAAACAGTTCTGTTTTCTTCCTTCTTCCTGTATTTTTGTACTTTTCTCCACAACATTTTTCCACAAACTTCCACGTAACCATTGTAACTATGATAAATATTTACCACAGTTACTGTCTCACCAGACCAAGTAATAAGCAGAAAAACATGAAAACCTGTCAGATGCACTCTAAAAGAAATATTATGTTTTGTAAATTTGTAATCTGGATTATAACGGTGAGACAATCACATACTTTACTGTATGGAGCATGTTTGTAATTACTGTGATACTGATGTTATATTATTTATTTAGCAGATTATTATTATTATTTATATCAAATGCTTTTTTACTTTGTGTAGTCATTATGGATTCCAGTTGCTAGTATTGTCTTTTTCAGCTTACAGACCACTTACATTTTTAGACAATAAAAATGGTTTCTTTTCATAGAGATTTTATTGACAAAATGCATTTATGGAGAGTATGCTTATGTATGATAAAAGATTAAATGTTTTGTATTTGAATTCACACTCTCTCCTTTTACATGTCTCATATATGGTTACGTTATGGGGGTGCTGTTTACCTAAAATCACTATTAAAATATTTACCTTAAAGTGGAACTAAATCTACTTAACGTGTAAATGTTTTTCTAATAGCATTAGTTACTTTTCTAGTCATTTTTGACAACTTCAGCTTTCTGTTTAAAAACGCCTAACTCTAAGTGTGTGCTGCCTTCAGTGGCCTCTGCAATTTCAAGTAGTTGGTGACATCATGAAAGACTGCCCTGATCACAGCCAGGTGTTTCTGATTACAAACACCTGGCTGCAGGGGCGGAGTTTGAATTGTGAATATCTGTTAAACCAATCATACTGTTCCTTATATCTCTAGACCCCGCCCCTTGTCCCCCCCTCACACTCTTCTTTAGTCCTCCAGGTACTGCCCAGTTTAGCAGCTCTATTTGAAATGTGGTTATGGGCGGAGTTTAAGTGTGTAGTCCCATTTTTTATACCCATAATTTTATACTTTCACATATGCATTTTTTACACAAACTACCAAGGTGTTTAAAGATATATAATCATAAAACATCAGTTTCACAATCTGTAAACTAAAGTAAACTAAAGATCAGAGCATTTTAAAATATAGGTTCCACTTTTACAACTTTAACAGCTCCTTCTGGACATGTCTGTTTTGTCCCATCTGGGCTTCGGTAGTCCTCAGGGCAAACAACTGCTTTTTCAGCTCAGCAAAGTAACCTAAATAAAAGTGTAATTAAAAGTGAATTCTGACATGAGGTGGAATGAGATGCAGCCCCATAGATTTACTCACATAATACCTTAGACAACACATGGACCACTGCCAAAGTCTAGAAGCAGCCAAGTTCTAATGAATACACAATAAAACATGTCTAGGGCTTTGGAGGGCAGGCCTACATCATCAAAGCATATAACTAGATCAACACATGTCTCATTATTTAATATTTCACAAGTTCTTTTTAAATAGCACCACACATGTTGGCTAACTTAGTACTAGCTTAAAGTGCATGTGACAGTTTACAGTACTTGTTTACTATATCACAGTTAGCATAATTATATTTAAGATTTTACAAAAAATCTTGCCTAGTTTTGCCTAGTTTTTTGTTTGTTTGTTTTTTGTTTTTTGTTTTTTTTTTTGCAGATATGACATACGTAGAGGTAATCCCCTAACTGTTACCTAGCAACCGTAATGTTAAAAAGGCCAAAACTTGTCTAAATTACACAATTGCAATGATTAGACATATAAAAATAGACCAAAACACCTTTATTCTGTTAAATCAGTGTTTGGAAAAATGCCTTCCTTGTGCATAAATTGTCAACAAACAAACTGACTTTCATTTTGGATGGAGTTTTCTGAGCTGATGACATAGGAAGAGGTGTTTTGTTTTAGAACTACTTCTTCCTAAATTTTTTTTTTTTTTTTTTTTTTTTTTTTCACGAACCCCCCCTTAACTGATTAAAAAAATTTTTTTTTTTTTTTTCACGAACTGCCACTTAACTGGATTTAAAACATGAGAAATATTTACCACTGGTACTATCCCACCAAACCAAATCATAATTACAAAAAACATGAAAACCTGTCACATGCACTTTAACCCTTTGTATGCCTGCAGATATGGAATAGTCTCCTGCTATGACCAACGCATAAGCTGTGATGTTCAGTGGTGTTAAATCAGCTTAAAACAAATGCAAACCTAAGAGAAAGCTGCCCCAAGATGCACTCAATTATATAACTGCAGCAGTCTGTGCGTAATTACAGGGATGTGTTAAAAAGGCTGCGCTTACATAACAAGTAACACACACTAAATGTAGACACAGGAGGTGAAATATTTTAAAGGGACCGTTACAGTTTGTATTGGGGAGATGGACTTATAAAAGCGGTTGTACGCAGGAGGAGTCTCGGAGTATCTCATCTTTGGTCTTAGGGTCAGATAGGCTATAAGAAGCCTGTCCAGATGAAACTGCAGCTGTGGGAGAGGATTAGACCAAAGCTCCACTCCTACATGTTGGATGAGGCCTGTGGAGAAAGTGCAGACAGCCAATGGGAGAAAGAGAGGTAAGTGCAACTATAGTAAGAAACTACTCAGAAAGTGTGTACAGTCTGTGCATGGGACGATAGTGAAATATGGTGTCACAATTATCATGGCTAAAATAATTGTGATTAACGATTGTATCACCATAATGATTAAAGTTGCTGACAGTTAAAAAATGTTATGGATGTGAATAATTATATAATAATTATATAATTATAATAATCATATATTTTAATGCTCTGAACAGGTTTAATCTTTAAACAGCTGTTCTAGTACTAACAACAAGACACTGGCAATTTTGTCTGTATACATTATAACATGCACTGTATTTTTATTTTTTTTACTAGTCATTATGAATCAGATATTCTGTGTTCTTAATAAAGATTGAACTGAATTAAGTTGAAGAATGATCTAGAAGTGATCATCATGTATGTATTTCCCATCCCTAGTACAGTAAAGACGCATGTTTTTTAGTCCAATAAATACAACCAAAATAGCACGTTTTGATTTAGTGTATTTTTTTTGGCTAAAAAGTTACATACTGTGGCTTTAAATATCAATCATTAAGCAAGAATATAGTTTCCGCACAAATATATATGTTTTCGTGGGTAATAAGCAAATTATTATTAGGTTAATCAATCACATTATTGCTGATAATTATTTCATAGGCCTATATTTTTTCACAGGCCAAAACATTAAATTATACTTTTTAGGCGCCATACTTTTACTCTTCCTACTTGACTTTACACTGTAATAGTACTTATACTTAAAGACAAGTTTTGGTTACTCTTCCCACTAGACACGTGGTACCTCAGTGTCATAGATCTCTCACTGATCCCTCGTATGGAGGAAAAGAACATGCAGTCATACTCCATCCAACAGGGGGCGCCGTGAGTTGTCCCGCTGGAGCCGGAAAAGTACACAGACGTCACGTGGTCTGTCATTGTCATGTGACCCGTGCTGTCTTCACTGGTATGTTTACACAGCTCTCACTAAAATGTTTATTTGACGGCAAAATACGCATCTAAAGCAAAACATGTGTTCTTCAGATTACTTCAGCAATGTTATTTTAACTTAACTCTATCGACTTTTATTGTTTAAATGGAGTGTACGTTTTAATAAAGGAGTCGTGTGGTTACTAACAGTGCTAACGTACATACAACATACTACAGCGCCTTGTTGTTTACTGCTCGTGTCCTGGTTGTTTCTGCCACAGGTCCAGTCCACCCTGCTGCCATGGCCGATGTGAGTATGCCCCGGTCCAGTCGTCTCATCATGTGTGGGCATTGTCCTTGGCTACTGGGGCTGAGTCATTAGGACGTCAATGACAGCTTGTCTTTACAGAAGAGGGAGAAAGTTCACACTCATATTTGGAATAGACTGTTCTATGGCAAATTAGAAACCTCACGGTGCATTTGGCAAGACGTATATAGCCATTAATGATACATTCAGTTGGTATTTTTATCTGCCATTCTTCCTGCATGTAGGAAAGGCAAGGCAAGTTTATTTGTATAACGCAATTTGTACACAAAGGAATTCAAAGTGCTTTACAGAATAAGAAAGACATTAAAATCACAATGCAAACAAATCAAAACATAAATAATCATCATAAAATTAACATTAAAAGAGAAGAATGCTGAATAAAAACCTTTCAGTCATATGCACAGCTAAACAGAACCGTTTTGGGCCTGGATTTAAACATTGTCAAAGTAGAGGCCTGTCTCACATCTTCAGGAAGACTGTTCCAGGTTTTAGCTGCATAAAACTGAAATGCTGATTCCTTAGTCCTGACTCTGGGCACCAGCAGGAGGCTGGTTTAGTCCTGATCTGGGCACCAGCAGGAGGCTGGTCCCTGAAGTCCTCAGAGTGCGAGATGGTTCATTTGGCAACATGTCAGAGATGTACTTTGGTTCTAGACCATGGAGGTCCTTTTATTACTGCAAAATAGACTACATTTTGTAATAATTTGACAAATATTAGAGCTTATTCATATAAGTATAAGAGTTTATTCGCCTCTCAATCTAACCTAAAACATCACATACACCCGTATGCAGCTTACACCTGTATTCTGAGTTATCAAAATATGATTTCCGCAAACCAAGCACAGGTGACATACAAGTTACATCTCATTTTAGGATTTTAAAAGATTCCTGTACAAGCAGCTGCAAAGGTAAATATGTTTTTCATAAGCATTTATATCTGAATATAACTTCTGAGATTACTGTGGCAAGTAATGTATTGCGTTGACAGTGTTGAAGGCCTTCATGCCATTGTGGTGACAGACAGAGACGGTGTCCCAGTTATTAAAGGTAACCAGCATCAGTAAACCACCATTTAAGGGCAAATACCATTTTCCTCCCTCTTCGGGATAGTCATCATTTATTTAAGTGGAAAATACATTACATTGATTTGTTGATTTTGTTTGCTTTGTGCAGTTGCTAATGACAACGCCCCCGTCCATGCCCTGAGACCGGGTTTCCTGTCCACCTTCGCTCTGGCCACAGACCAAGGCAGCAAGCTGGGTCTGTCTAAGAACAAGAGCATCATCTGCTATTACAACACTTACCAGGTAACTCCTACAGTTACAACTATCACATAAATGTACTGCACTGGCTTTGTTTTGAACAGTTAGACATAGAGTTGGATACCATTTGAGTTTCAGTTTCTTTCAGTATTTAAATAATATCAGGTCATTTTAACCATAATTCAATGCATACTTTGTTATATTGCATTAAAATGATTTATTTTCATTAAGTTTGAATGAAATAGTAAAAAATAAACCACATGCTAATTTAATGCTGGTCATAATTTAGTTAATATCTTCATATTGCTTCATATGCAGTATTTTACACTTCAGTTAACCCCAAACTATTATCACAGCTCCTTTTCAGAGCTGTTGCATATGCACTTCTCTTTTTGTGGTGTAGCTTGTATAATTATAACACACACACCCTGCAATTACCATACTCTACTGTCATGTGCCCAAACAAGCTGACGTTTGAAGTAATTAATTAAGTCATTGTTTTATGGTCAGTGTTGTACAGTCTGTTCTTGTCTTTTTGCAGTTTTATGTTTTGATAATATTTGATTCATTCATCGTCCACAGATTGTACAGTTCAACCGTCTCCCGCTCGTCATCAGTTTCATTGCGAGCAGTAATGCCAACACAGGTTAGAGCGGTTAGCAAAGCAGCATCTTTCACAGTTTGGAGATTAATTCTGAAAATGTTTATACTTTCTGTGCACAGGCCTGATCATGAGTCTGGAGAAAGAACTCGCTCCACTAATAGATGATCTGAGGCAGGTGGTGGAGGTCACATGATCCCCAAAACGCTCCCACATTTGGTAGTCTTCATGTGCAGTGTTCTATCTAAATACTCTGATTAACCTGTGCGTAATGTACTGTCTGCTACTGTTGAACTCTTTCTCATAAACTATAAACCAGATTAGGGACCTCCAATTCAAATAAAATGTTTTCTATGCTTTGTGTAAATATAATAAAGGTGAAATATTGCACATAAACTGACTCTTATGTTTATTACTAGGGCTGTAGTCAACTAAAGAAATTCTTGGTCGACTAAAGACATGTCCTGCCATTGATTAGTTGAAACGGGAGCGTGGCTCTCAAAACAATTGCATCTGTATGTATCTGACCCAAACTCCACTCACAAGACTACACCTGCACGGGAGTTCATGCAAAAACTATCACTACCATTACTACTATGTATTTATATAAAGACAGATTAAATATGTGAATCATTAGTTTAACCTGCCTTTTTACATATAAATACCAAATCTTCAGCAAACTCACTCACTTCATCTTTTTGCAGTTGTCCCATATAAATCTTTGTAACCTAAATAAAATGCTTAGTCGACTAACACATTGTCGGATTAACCCTAACCCTAAACTACTCAAGGCCTACAGCACATTGTTATGACTTTCCACGCATGTAGAGAAAGAAAGAATAGACACTGCAAAATCAGAAAAGCACCTTTATTTAAAACAATTTTCATTTCCAAACACATGGTGGGGGTGTAGAGTTCATTCGGCAGCAGTGTGTGTCTGTATTTTCCAGTACAAAAGTTTCCCATGTTTTGCGTAAATAAATAATACCAAGCATAGAGGTGTTGTCAAAAACTGAGAATGGATGGATGAACAGATATGGAAACTCCAGTGGTTTCTTGGGGCACGGGTCATCGGCCTTTTCTTATCTGTGACTAAAACACACATATTTACACATTTAGCTTGTCAGTAAATCTGTACATGGAAAATAAAAATTCTTATTTCAGGATCTCTTTAATCGTTGCCAAAGCATATCACTGTAGTTTCCCTGCTAACACACTTGATGTCCGCTTTCACTTTCAGAAAAGGGACAGAGCACTGACTAGTGATGGGACTTTCGGCTCCTTTATGGGATCCGAATCTTTTGGATTCGTTCCTTTCAAAGAGACGTTCAAAGCCTGGCTTTTTAAAAAAAATTTATTTATATGAGAGAAGCCAATGTTAGAACTCATTTTATCTAGAAACTTGTCACAGAGAGGAACGACCAAGGCTCAGATGTGTTTAAAATGGTTCAAACTGAGAGCGTGTGTTTATCCTTTGGAATGATGCATAATCTAAATAATACGTTGCTCTACAACATTAATAATTTAAAAACGAAATGTTATTATGATTTGATATTTATTTATTTATGTATGTATGTATGTATGTATGTATGTATGTATGTATGTATGTATGTATGTATGTATGTATGTATGTATGTATGTATGTATGTATGTATGTATGTATGTATGTATGTATGTATGTATGTATTTATTTATTTATTTATTTATTTATTTGCTCTGCTTTTGTGCTAATTCTCGTGTTGGTTCAGGTTTTATCAGTATAAATGCATAAAACTTAGAAAGAAAATGATTCGGTTCTTTTAAAAATTCAGATCCAACCGTGCACGTTAAGGAACCCGTTCAAAAGAGTCGACTCGTTCACGAACGTCATGCCACTAGCACTCACCAGTTTCCACTTGAGTATCTTGATCCACTCGTCAGCCTCCACGCCGGTCTTTGCACAAACATAAAACGTCCTCTCGGGAAACACCAGACTGAGAAACACACCATTAGCTTCAGTGACCATGGACTAACTGTAAGGTTCATAAAAGGTTTGTTCTGCTCATCTCATACATCCACAGACAAACAGATCATGTAAAAAAAACAACTAATGAAAGTACAGCCAGGTCAGTAAGCAGGAGTTATCCATAATGAAACCCAAAGTCTGCCTTATTGGAACCGAAAGAATAAAACTGGAATAGATTTATACTTTAAATGTACTTTATAGTTTACATGGTGAAGACCCTTAACACTTATCCACTCTATCACTGAAAACCTCCACAGCAGAGACCAAGTGAACTCAAGTGAACTTTTGTTTTTATTGTTGCCTCTGCTTGTCAGACGATAATAGGGCAGATGTTTTACACTGGATGCCCTTCCTGTCACTAGCACATGTGTAATATTGTGGACTTGTCATTGTTATTGGACTGTAGTATGACTAGAGCTCAGGTGATGCTTAAACCAGCTACCAGTGGTGGAAGGTAACAAAGTAGAAGTACCATAGTAAGTAGGAGAAGTAGTAGAAGCAATGTACTTAAGTAAAATTTATAAATATCTGTACTTTACTTAAGTACATTTTAAAAGCTACTTTTACTTCACTACATTTGAGAGCAGGTATCTGTACTTTCTACTCCACTACATTTTTAACTGGACTGAAAAGTAAAAAGTACTTTTCATATGATTTGAGGGGTTATTTTTACCATGTTCGTGGAAACATCCTGACTAAAGGTTTCGAGTTCAAGTTTCAGCTTTGAGCAAACAAAAATAAATACACAAAATTCCTAAGAAGAATTAAGAAACTGATTTGTATTGTTACTGTTGACCAGAATATGCATTTTTTTTAGTCACTACATTTACACTTTAACAAATTAACAAAGCTTGTATGAAATGCTTTTACTTTTTACTCTTAAAGTACATTTTTACAAGTACTTAAATACTTTTACCTTTTACTTTTAGTCTAAAAGTTCATTTTTAAATGGGTACTGTAATACTTTTACTTTCATGTGATATTTTTACTTTTACTTAAGTATTTTTTTACCTCTGTATCTGTATTTTTACTTAAGTAACAAAACTGAGTACTTCACCCACCACTGCCAGCTACGCTCCCTATGGTCGGCAAATGCACCCACTCAAACTACTAAATCAAAGTCATCAAAATGAAATCATTAAAAAATGCAGCTTCAAACACTGTGACAAAAGCACTTCTTCCCTCCCCCATTTCCTTCTCTCTTGAACTTCCTCATTTCCAAACACAGTTAGTGAGTTATGCTTGACTGATAAAGGGAAAGTACATTTTTGAACAACAGCGGCCACCTGCCCACACCACTGTCTGTGTACGTACTACCAACGGGAAACTTTATTACACCAGTGATGTGACAATACTGGTAACATGGTGGTATTGCATCAAAAGTCTCACAATGTCTTCAGTGTTGTGCATAACGACCTAAACCAGGACCACCGCTGAAACCTTCTCTACACAACAACCTAAAATGCATGGTTTTGGAAATACATGTTCCGTGACCTTGTAGTTTCAGTTCAGTGTGAAGAAATAGATGTTTTCAAATAGTTTGATGTCTATTGGTCGGTTAACAGGATAAGAAAAAAATAGAAATAATCAGGTTTCACATTTGCGGGAAGCAGTAGCTTAGTTAGCAGAGCCTTCCTCTGACTCAAAGGTTAGCGGCCTGATCCCAGCTCCCGTTCGTTCTGTTGCGTCCTTGTAATCCATAACCCATAAATCACATGCATTTCCATGACTATATTGACGCTTTGCCTGGAATGTTCCACAGTATACCATTAAACTTATCTATCTCCATGGAGACAAGCAGCTGAGGCCACTAAACCAAGTCATAGGCCAGATCTGTGGAGAGAGGACCCTCACCCCACTCACACTAGGGATGCATCTTTTTCACGGTATTTATGAGCAATAGAGAAAACATAATGAAACAAATGCAATATAGTTTAATGCCATACTGTGGGACATTCCAGGCAAAAAACAAACCACCCGACAAGAAAACATGTATCTTTAATGTTGGTTCATGGTTACTACTCACCAAAAGCAGTTGACTCTGTCCTGGGAATAGTCAAACTGAACGGCAGAGCACTCCCTTAGGTCCAAGGTCCTGATGGGCTCTTCACACTACACAACACACACATCAGCAGTGACTCTATGAAGTCTAACCAAACACACACTACACTACGCTACACTACTCACCTCTCTGTCTCGGAAATATTTCAGCTCATATCTGCTCAATGTGAACCACCTCTGTTTCCAGCTCTGCACATATACAGTACAGTCATTTCAGTATCAGGACACACCACCCAGTGCATTTGACAGTACTTACCTTCACTATAGCTCCTTGCTTGATCAGGTAGCCCTCTTTAGTACCGAGCTGAAATATAAGTCGCATTTATATAGTCTCATAACATTCAAAATTGTCTATAGTTTAACACCGAAGTGGAGTGTATCTTAAACTATAAGGTAGATTCAAAATATTGTGTTGATATAGTTTTTGTAGGACTATCTTTGCAATGTCTGTACCTTTAGGATGCGTTCACACTTGTCATGGTTTGTTTGAGCCCAGTTTAGTCCTGGTGTAGACTTGGTTTGGTCCTGTTATAGTCCAGGTTTAGTCCAGCTTTAGTCCCAGTTTAGTCCCAGTTTTTAATGCAGTCTATGCAAGAATGAACGAATCCTTAGGCACGAAACAAAAACTGGAATCAAGTTTAAGGTCTCCAGCAAAATTATTTATAAAACATGTTGGTAAAATGTGATCATAAAGGTGTTATTGTTGGCAGTAGACATGACTTTAAAGTTTAAATAGATATTGATTGAGTGTGAATATCATGGACTGTATATATAAATAGACATAGCTAAGCTGCTTGCTGTCATGTTTCAAATAGGAAGTGAGCATGAGCGCACTTCCGGCTCCATCGACTCTGTCTCCAATTCACTTTCTATTGAAAAACCGTCGCCCCTCTCTACATAACTGCTGCTGTCAGGCTTGTCATTTTAGTCTTAAAATGTTCGTATTAACCCGCTCTACATGATCCTGGTTTATTTATTTATTTATTTATATCAAGATATGAGCATTAATAACAGACAAATCAGGCGTCTTCTTTCCCTGAGGTCGCTCCCGTTAGCGTTAGCAACATGTTTGTATTAACAGAAAATCAGGCGTCTTCTTTCCCTGAGGTCGCTCCCGTTAGCGTTAGCAACATGTTTGATTGACAGCATTGCCATCTGATAACTTATTAACCAAATTTTACAACACGAGTACTCCTTTTACCAATCCTTTGAGTTTGCCTATAGTGTCAAGTGTAATATGAACGGTTACATATATATTTGTTTACCGCTGGAGCGTTGGGCACCAGGTCGTTCTCGGTGCGGCCTGTCTGTATGGCTGTGTGAACGCGGACAGACTCATAGATGGATGGTTCCTCTACGCGCCATGGGTAAGGACACTTGAGAACCATCAGCGTTCCTACAGCAACACAGTCGAGAAATGTTAACATGCCAACATGATAAAGAGCCTCTCCCATCCTGGAAGAAGTGCACATTAAAGTGGCAGGTTAGACTACACTTTTCATGAAAATGTAGTTACCATGGTTACCTCTGAGATTTTGCAGATAATCGTGTCAAGGTTTCTCCAAACATTTTTGCAACAATTTTGGTTAAGTTTGAGGCTTTACTTCCTGGTTGGACATGGGCAGTAGATATGACATATGTAGAGGTAGTTTCATTTCTGCAACCTAGCAGCCATACTGTAAACAAGGGCCAAAGCTTGTCTAACTTATACAATAGTGATTATTTGACAAATAAAAATACATGACATCACCTTTATTTTGTTAAATGAAGGTTTAAACTGTCAGAAAAATGCATTCCTTGCTCATAATTTGTCTCTGCATTTTGGATGGAATTTTCCGTGTTGATAACAGGTACTTCCTCTATTTTTGTACTTGCTTCTACCTTTCTGCTATCCCATCAAAGCAAGTAAAAATGAGAAAAACATGAAAACCTGTCACATGCACTTTAAACAGACTCACCAGTGTCGCTGCCCAAGAGAGGCTGGTTTGCAAAGTGCTTTACAAAGTCTTCAAGTGTGGGGAACTCATTGAAGCCAAATACATAACCGGTGTCTCTGCGGGTTACGTGGAAATGTTTCACTGAATCCTTGGCCCTGTTTGTGAAATAATAAAATGTGGTAACACTCGCTTAATGAAGTGCAAACTTCATTCATAATACAGAAATTGTTTATTAAGAATGAGCCCCTTAATTAAAGCCACAGTATGTAACTTTTTAACAAAACATAGACTATAATAAAAGTAGTGGTGGAAGGTAACAAAGTAAAAGTAGTAAAGTACTGTACTTAAGTAAAAATTGTATGTATCTGTACTTTCTACTCCACTACATTTTAAACTGGACTGAAAAGTAAAAAGTACTTTTTATATATTTGGGGTGTTATTTTTACCATGTTTGTGGTAACACCCTGACTAAAGTTTTCGAGTTCAAGCTTCAGCTTTGAGGAAACAAAAATAAATACACAAAATTCATAAGAAAAATGAAGAAATGGATTCGTATTGCAACTGTTGACCAAAATATGTATCATTTTTGAATCAGTATCACTACATTTACACTTTAACAAATTAACAACACTTGTGTGAAATACTTTTGCTTTTTACTCTAAAAGTACATTTTCAAACAGGTACTTAAATACTTTTTCTAAGTTGATTTTTCCATGTGATACTTTTACTTTTACTTGAGTAACTTTTTACCTCTGTATCTGTACTTTTACTTACGTAACATAATTGAGTACTTCATCCACCACCGAATTAAAGCATATCTATTTCCATGGAGAATGTTCCAAAGTATGATTTTAACTTTCTATTTCCATGGATTTGAAGTACCTTCAAGTAGTTACTAAACCTGAATTGTTCTGAACAATCTAGCCTATTTATTCATTATGAAATAAAGGTGCACTGTGTAACTTTCCCGGTGGGGGGTCAGAGTTACCGGACAGAGAGGGCGAAGCTCTGTGGGCCCTCGTTACTGTTCCTCAGGAGGTAGCTCCCATCCACTCCATTGTTCAGCAGCAGGGCCTCAGCAGCGTGGCGGGACAGGTCATGATGGTACCACCTACGCACATAGCACAGGTGTCAATCAAATGATTCTCCTCAATGACCAGGTTCTGTCATTTTAACCAGCTGGAACTACTGCTGTGTTTCAGATGACATCACCACATTCTATAGGCCAATAATATTTAATACAGATGGGGGAAGCTAAAATGAGTATTGCTAAAATGCAGGTTTCTGTTGTAATGGAGTGACTTCTTGGGTCTACTCACTAATAGAAATGATCAGGTTCAACATTTGTGCATTTACCTTTTGGATATTTCATGGCAAAGTACAATGTGATCAATATGAAAAACTGTCTCCTGCCCCCCATGTGGAAGTATGACGTCATCACATTCTGAAAACCATCAATAGCTTTACATTGTCAATCACTGGAGTTTATGGAGTTCATTGGTTAAAATGGTCCTCCTGGTCACCTCATCTGTTTTTAGGTTTATTTATTTACGAGTTTATATTTAGATTGCGTTAGAAATAAACAAAAAACACTCTCCTACAAACTACCTAGAATTTTAGTTCACAACACTGATATATAATTACATTCCACAACTTCTGTCTTTTGTGGTTTACAGATTACTTCATTGAACACTAGGTCTACTTCATACGCAGCGCAGTTCAGCAGTTGGTACAATTTCCCGCATATGTATCATAACTTCTCATTTCATTCAACACAGTAACCTAAGTAGACTCGGGCGTCCGGAGCCGCACTCACCCCAGCGACTCCAGCTCGTCGCTCATGTCCTCCGCGATGGTGCTGTGAGAGGAGCCCAAACGCATGATCCTTCGGTCCGCCACAGTCCCCGTGGTGCTGCGCATAGACTGTATATAGAAGTGGCACAGCGCTGTCAGTGCGTCTAGTTTACTGCGTGCGCTTTCCACGCTCTATGAACGCGCACCAGCTCCATGCTGCGTAATAAGGAACTGGGGAAACCAATGATCGTTGGAGAGTGACTGTAAACCCAGGAAGAAGTACACACAAACAAACATGATTTCAATACAAATGTCTTTAATGCGGGTTTGAGGAATTTGTAAATACAGAAAGTCAAAAATATTATTCATAATAAAAACGAGGGATTTAGGCAACATGGGTGCTTGCAATCCACGTTTGATGATTTGATATGAAGTGTAAAGTTATTAGATTCATCAAAAAAACAAAAAAACAAAACATTATAATATAATAAAATAAAAATATTATTTTGCAAATGCAAAATTGTAAACATTAGGACAGTAACAGCAATGTGTGACAGTAATGTAAATGGGACTGTTGTAGAAGTGAAAAGGTAAGGCACCTGTTTTTATTGCACATCACATACAAAATGGTTGGTAACTGCCTCTGACATGGTGCCATTTGTCCCATACATTTAGCAGAGACCTCTACTCTGACAATGACCACACAAAACACTGAAAGTGGCATGTGCTACGGTCCTCATGATTATGAGATATTCTGAGCTCTTGTAACCTGATACCAGTGTATCATTTTTCAAATGACAAATAATAAATAATCTACACAGATTCTAATGTCTGTCAGTGCTCGAGGAAGATTAAAATCAAACAAGTAAAAAATACACAATGGGATTATTTCGCTTTGCATTAACGTTGGTGAAATAATAAATAGCACCTCATTGGAGAAAAGGTTTGTAGGTATTTGGCCACTATTTCTCCATTGGACTAACTGCAGTTCAGTCAGGCAGATCAATGAATACAACAGTTGCATTAGATGCATCCAGTCATCAGTCCTGTGTAATAATAGTGTGTGCTGGACTCAGGTCAGCTCAGGACCTGTGGGCTCCACATCTGGACAGCTGCCCCTCACAGAGGGGCTGTGTGGCCACTGCTCTGCTCCTCTCACTGTGACAGAGTTTTTCAGCGCTCGAAACAACAACCTGAAACAAACACCAGGGGGCACTCTGTTAGTACTTACAATTTCTGTGGTATAAACATGAGTGTTTGTGATTGGAATGGGTTGTGCACTCACTGTTTACTGTGTTTGACTAATAATATTTGAACATAAAACAAATCTTAACAACTGTAAACTTTCTATTTCTATTTTTTTCAATTTCACTGCTTAAAAGGCACTTAGAGGTGAAATTAGTGAGCCGTATGTTGGGATGAGTTACCTGGGTAACAGTGCTGTTACAGTAGTTAAAATACACACTAAATAGAAGGCCGGCTGAGACATTTGCATTGTTTCGACTCCCAGAGGATTAGTAGGAGGGCTGCAGGTCACACAGAGCACACTGAGGAGCAGCACAAAGGCAAAGTATGAGCCAGCACTGAGGAGGAACACCAGACCATGGATCCACGTCTACAGACAAGGACACAATAGACAGGGACACATTAGACACTATACCATACTACACCCTCTGATTATTACACACAGAGCAGCACAGACCAGAGTGTGGCTCTCCACCACTTGGTGCAGCAGGATGATGAACAGCGCTGAGGCATTTATGGGTGAACCAAAGGACAGCTCACCAATGTCTGAGTCCCGATAGGCCTGAAACACAACATTTTATTGTCTTACTGTAAACTTACATTGAAGGATACAAGGGATACAAAGGTGGTGAACTTACAAAATATGGAATGAAGAAGCAGACAAGGCTCTGGTAAAAGGCATCCAGAATGTTCAGCCAGAACATCAATGGAGCATAGGCCTGTGAGGAAGACACATTCATGTTTAAGTTATAATGTATGTGGCCACATAGAGTGATGATCAAATAAAGCAGGCCACTAACCTTGGAGGTCCTTGCTCGCTGGTAGAACTCAGGGTGGGCCATCAGAACATCTACAGGCGTGTCCTGGTCCAGAACCCCGTAGATCAGAGGAGGCACAGAGGTGAAGATCAGGTTAAATAAGATGAGAACCCATGCATTGGTCATAACACTCCCAGAGAAACCACAGAAGAACTGGTACCAGAACAATAGGTTCACATACATCTGCAACACACAAACTGTAAGTGAAGAACTCACCACAGAGTAGCTAACGCATGTTCCCACATGAACTATGCAAGCTCTCTCTCTCACCACATTCTTGTAGATAAAGTAGAGGATCATATTGGCCAGGCGAGTGTAACACCAGTGGCCATGTACCAGCAGCAGCTTCCTGAGGTGTTTGAACCTGGTGATGGCAAAGTCACTGGACATCACAGCCTGAAAGACAGCACAGTGACTTACTGAGACAGCCATTGTAATCATTCATAATCATTCATAATGCACATTCTCAATAGTTATTTGTGCTTCTTAGATTCACAGTGTAGTACCTGCATGCCCTCCTGGCCAGAAATCCCAACACCAACATCTGCCACCTGGATCATGCTCACGTCATTGGCTCCATCACCTAAATGATCAAATAGAGTCATCAGATACCACCTATGCTAATGTCTAATGCATGTGTTATTTGTGCCTTTGGCCAATGATACTCCGGTAGTGTTGCTCTTACCCACAGCCAAAGTCATGACCTTAAGCTTGTCTCGGACCAGCCGGACCACTTGGCTCTTCTGGAGTGGAGTGGATCTGCAGCAGATGACGGCTTTGCAATGTTTGCTCAGCTCCAGAAAGTCACCCTGGAGCTCAGGCTGAAGAGCCCAGTCCAGAGTGTGTCCATCGATCACCAGCACAGAGCCAGCTGTGCTGGGGGACCCCCTGCTGGGGGGCCCTGTGCTTGAGGACTCCATGCTGGAGGGCCCTGTGCTGGGGGGCCCTGTGCCTGAGGCATCAGGCACATAACAGGTGACTCTATGAAGAAAATCTTGCACTAACACTGCACAGCTCTCCTGAAAAACACAATCACAAACAACATTGCATCACTATTTAAGGTGCAGTACATGACAACTCAAAGTCCCAAACATTTTTAAGGCAATTTTTTCTAAAACAAATCTCAATCCAAGCAGAGCAAGTAAACTACTACAAAGACTTGTGAATTATACAGTTCTAGTGCCCTGACATGTGGGTGGGAGCTGACCTTATCCTCACAGTTGGCGGTGAGTAGTTGGTCAGAGGGGCACAGTAGTTTACAAGCAAAAGCAATGTTAATGGCAGTCTCCTGTTTGTCCCCTGTGAGGATCCATACTTTGACATCAGCCCTCTGCAGAGCTTCAATGGTTTCAGACACCTCCTCCTGCAGGCGGTCCAGGATCCCTGTGGCCCCTGTGCACACAGCACACACAGGTGCTGTTACTTCTCTGTGTGTATGTATGCATATGTGTGCGTATGTGTGTGTGTGTGTGTGCGTGTGTGTGCGTGTGTGTATATGTGTGTATATATGTGTATGTGTGTGTGTGTGTGTGTATATGTGTGTGTGCATGTGTATGTATGTGTGTATATATGTGTGTTTATATGAGTGTGTATGTATGTGTATGTGTGAGTGTGCATATGAGTGTGTATGTGTGTG
>JACM01059779.1:0-22216 GCA_000787095.1 Periophthalmodon schlosseri
CCTAGGCCTATCCTATGAAAAAACAAATGGGTTACACTGTACACACTGACCAAAGAGAAGGTAAAACATTGTGAATGAATTTCGTTTTCCAAATAATGCATACAAAAACACTGGCATGCAACAGGTATAGGCCACATATCCTAATTATAGCCCATAGATACTTACCAACAGAGTTACTATGCATTAGATACGGATGGCCTACTTACTCTGGGGCAACATCGGAAAAGCAGATAGACGCTCATCTTTTCCACCAGGTCTGTTTGTGCGCTTTTTTCTTTTCATGCCGAGAGGTGTGCAAAAACAGTTTCCAGAAAAGACTCCTAAGATCTACAGTCCCATAGCCGCTAATAGAGCCCTAAAAGCAACCTCATGTCCATTTCGATTAGAACAAACGGTGAATGTTTAATCTCCGCATCCACACCGCAGCCATGGTTTCAACAAGTTAGATGCGCCCTCCTGCGGCACGTGCGCGCGCATGAGACTTATGTACACAGCTAAAATAGTACAGCAAAAATGATCTGATACAAAGGAAAATCTGTCACTGTTATGTCTCGTGGTCATCAGAATGAATCGCATGAGGGGTTCATAGTTCATAGTTCATCAGTTCATAGTGGGAGTTTGTATTGTAATAAATAATCAAATCTATAATCAAAACAATACAATATATGATCATGACACAATAGCAGTAGTTCCTAGCTTGTTTAGAATTCAAAACAGCTTAACCTTTTTTATTTATTTACAGCCATTACATAACAAATCCACAAGGGACAACTACTCATGCGGGCGACAAAATGTTTTATCTTTTGCATAGCCACACAGTGTGTATATCAACACTTGAATTCACTGGCACAGTTATGTCATACTATATTCAAAAGCATTTATATCATACACAATTTCTGTTTATTTATTTTGAAATGTGCCAATAATACACACTCTCATTTATCATGATGATAAAATGTAGTGGCATCTCGCAGGTCTTGCTTTGGTGTGTACTCAGATAACCCCAGTCTATGCTCGTGTCCTTGGTGACAGGCTCAACCGTGTGTTGTAGAGTCCTGTGGGTGGGGACTGTCTTCTTCAGCCTGGTGCAGGAAAGGATCGTCTCTGAGTTTGACAGCATGAAGGGCGTAGTTGATGGCTGTACTGTCGGTCCAGCTCCAGTCTCCTGTTACTGGATTGTACAGCATCCCTTTGACAGACTGCACTGAGAAACCATCTGACGAGGGAAGAGATTTAAAAGATTTGCAAGAATAAGATTTCAACATTTCTTGTAATAGTATTAGTGTGTCAAAAGTAAATGCACAATATAATACATTTGTAGTGAACAGCTTGTTATTGACAGACTTACTGGACTCTAGGAGGCGCTCTAGCTCCTCTGGGCTGATAAACTTTTCCCACTCATGTGTCCCCTGGGGAACAATTCGCAGCACATTTTCAGCAAGCACAATCCCCAGTAACCAGGACAGGCTGGTCTTGTTCAATGTAGTGATGAAGAGGGAACCTCCAGGCTGTACAGACAGAAATATTTTAATGTAACATGTTGTTCATATAAAACCCGATGGATCTGTTCTCCATAACTAATAATTTATGTAGGAAAAAAGTAAGTATTCATAGATTATATTATACACATATTATTCAAGACCAGAAACATGTTTTTTTCTTCTGTATGCCTAGTAGAGAAATAAACACCATTTTGTCATTTCAATGTTACTCAAATCCGGTTAAAAACTTGTTTATTTATATAATATGAGTATATAATATGAATTTTATTTTATTGGGCTGAGTAAGAGACTAGAATTACAGGAAAGAGGAATTGTGTCAAGACAACCATTCATCTGTTCCAATTCCTTTGGCCCACTGACCTAGGAGATTATGATGCTTCATTAATGACATCACTGGAAACAATCACACATGGAGATATTTTCCCATTGATCTACAATAAAGCTTAAGTACCACAACAAAAGGCATTTGTACAGAAAGAGAAAATAGATCTGTCCCTTAGTTGTTTTTTTTTAAATGTATGTATATTTTCACATTTTTCTCACAAATACATGCAAACTCTAGGTACATTGACTCTAAAACAAATGTAAAGACTGCATATCTGCATATGTTTCCTTAGCATTGTGAATCATATTGTTCCTCATTGGCCACAAGCATATAGTACAGCTGGATGCAGTAGATACTCTAACCTGGAACTTACCTTAATTACAAGGCTGCAGCAGTATGCAAATGTTTCCAGGTCAGCCAGATGTTCAACCACTTCAGATGCAACTACTGCGTCAAACTGTCCCACAACCTCCTCCTCAGCAGCTTCTGCTCCCTCTGGCCTCTCAGAGGTGAGCTCCTCTAGGCTGCAGGCCCTGTAATTAACCCTGTGGCAGAGGTCTGGGTCATGGGATGAATGGAGCTGTGCTGTTCCAATGCTGTCCTCCACTGGATCTATACCAAGGACAGAGGCACCCAGGCGACCAAGAGGCTGAGACAGTAAAAAATAAGTTATCATTGAAACATTCACTACATTTACATGCACAGGTAACTCAGACTGCACACTTGATCCAGAGGGACTTCTAGATACATACTAACAGAGTGATAATGGCAAACAAAACAGACTATGTGGTGGTGAGTAAACAGTATAGGAAAGTGTTTGTGGTTGCAACATCAGGAACTTACACTTTTGTTTAAACTTTGGCAATATTGTCTTTTAGCGATTAGAAAGGTGTTATAAAAGTAAAATGTGCTAATATTGTTATCATTTTTTTTAAATATAGACAAGGATAAGCTTAAATAAACTAAGTAAAGTTATCATTTAATCAATTGAACAAATTAATGCCTTGCAGGGGTATACAAGTCAAATGTGGCGCTATCTTCTGGTTGTAAATAGAACACACACTCTGCTCTTGTTTGCCAAGGGGACCACGGCTTTCCTTTTACAGTTGATTTCCTGTGATGGCAAGGGTCCAAGTGACAAGACTCAAAGAGACACTTTCACCCTAGAAATCCAAGCAGACTTTATTTTGGATATTCATCTATATATGACAACCTGTGTGGCAGGGCATTAGACATACAGGACCTGATTTTGTCTTCCCAGGTCACAAAGCACAGCTGGTCAGGTCTCACTTTAAAGGACTTAGACAGGAGTTTTGTGCTTTCACTGGCTCCCTTTAGACACTAACAAACAGATAAACAACTATAAATGACCAACTGTCTGTTCCACCACACAGTGACCAGTCAAACATAAAAACTACATTGATTGGGGTGACATTCAAGTGTGCACTGGTATGAAAAGACTGAAAGAAAAGCTTGGAAAAACCCTACAACTGACGGGAATTGTGGTAATCATATCAACTGTAAGACTCTTTAGAGCTTTGTATTGCTAGTCATTTCTAGCATAGCCCTGTCTACATGTGTTTCTTAACTTTGGAGTATTACCTCTGTAAGCAGGCCTCCTCCACAGCCAACATCTAGTATTTTGAGACCTGTGAGTGGTTTTGCAGTTTGACGTCCTCTGTGAATATTCAGCAAGTTATCTCTGCATGAGCAAAAACAACAAATATTAATGTTATTTTAAATGCTAAAATGAGCAAGGTGTGTGGGGAATTATATTTAAAATGCTTGAAAATATAGTTAGGTCTCAATTAAACTTAATACAAATATAAAATGTCTATGAAAATATTAGCAGCTTCTTGGGCAATCATTTATATTAATTCTATTATCCAAATAAAGCCATATGGCTTAAATTAGAGAGCTAGAGAGAGACAAGGCAGTGCTATGATAAATACAATACAATCAATAAATGGCATTGTGCATTATAAAGCAATACCTCTGAGAAAAAAAAAGAATTCCAATTAAAAAAAAAACCAAAACAACACTGTTTGATATATCAGCATCAACATAGCTACACACACCCTGTGACCAGATCTATGGAGCTGTCACTATCAAGACCTGTCAAATTCCCAACCACCAAGAGCACCATAAAGGGGGAAGGGTAGAGACACTGCACTCTTGGTTGGGTGAATAACGTAATGATTTTCACACAGAGCCTGCATGTAGCATATCAATAAAAAATCCCAGACAAATGTTGCCAAAACACGATCACTTGCAGGCAGATTACAGCATCATATAGCACTTTATAGTGAAAGTATGTTTATGCTTTGAGAAAACCTGTCCCAGTTGTCTTTTACATTCATATCCTTCTTTTTCACAACTTGTAAGACAGAGTGTATGGCCTGCTACCTCTAACTTTTAAAACACCTAAGGAATGTCATTTTGTGAGCATTATACAGTGTATTACACAGTGTTGATATGTGTAACCAGAATACAGACCGTATAAAAGGCACTCGGAGGTCATTCATGGCGTGTAAAGCTGCAAACTCTCCTTGTTCGTCCCACCACTTACTGGCCAGAGACCGGAACCTCCTCACCTCATTCGGGTCTACTGTGGTATGAGAGACTGAACGGACACTGGGGGAGAAACCCTGTTAGTGACAAAACCTTCTGACAGCAAAACCAAGGAAACTGTAACTTTAATAAAATGAAAAAAAGAAAGATATGCAGTTTATGTGCCCAACATTTACTGAATTGCTGATGGTATAGATGCTACTCTATACTTCAAGATGCCTGGTCAAATAAGTCATTAGCTGAAATCAAAACGCCCCCTCTGCTCTGATAGCACGGGCATATTGGTTCAGGAAGCACGAGGCATCATTCACACATGGATTGGCCATTATAGAGTAACCTACAGAGGGATGGAGACGTTGCACAGTGGTCCGACTTTCCCATCATCCCGATCTTGTGACAGGGATTGCGGACGCTTAGGAAACAATGTCACAAAGAAACGTGTGCCATAATCATAATACGGGTGTGACTTCTTATAGGCCAGGCAGTAGGCTATAGTCTACTGTAGGGTGCAACTAGGCCAACCGTAATGTAACTAATATTACTCACCTGGTTAGACAAGGTAAGGCAAGCTGGTTGTTATCTATTAGGACACTTCTCCTCAGCCACAGTGACCGCTGTTGACACACCGATGTCCAGCTGAAGCCAGTCCGAAGCCCGGGGCGGAGCGGCCCACTCCTGACACGTGTCGGTTTAAGACAAGAAACCCCCAACACTAAACGACCAAGTTTACTAGAGTACATTTTAGGTTAGATGATATTCAAGGGTCATGCAATCCTCGTAGCAGCTGAAGCTTGCTGGTTTAGTGCCAATGTTTGGTGCGCTTTTCTATTCAATCCGGTCGGAAGGGAGATTGACAACTGTTCCTAGAGTTAATGGTTCCTACTCAGAACAAGTCCTACAGACAAATGATTGATGACGAAAAGTACAGAATAATATAATAACCTGTATGTCGTATAAGCCTGCTTAAAGCCATAGATGAAAAAATAAATAAAAACACTGAAAAACATGCTTCCTTACTGGCCTTGGATCTCCAAACTGTCTTACACTACTACTCAAAAGTGTCAATATTCTTTTTGTTTTACTTTACGTGTACCATTTTCAAGATATATGTATTTATGTTGTAAAGAAAAAAAGTTAAATAACTTTTAAAAATATTTTTAATTGAAATCCTCATAGCCACCCTTTGTGTACATTGCTGCGAAGTCTTGGCCTTCAGTGAGCTTCATCATGAAATCGTATGGATGTGCCCATTCATTTTGATGCTTATGGTGAGAATATACAATGTTAATGATGGAAATAAATAAGAACCACATTAAAAGTACCCAAACTTTTGGCGTGTAGTGCATTTGGCCTGGAAAAGGGCCTCCTCCTCTTGTTTCCATGGAGATGTTCTTCCTTTGGCTGTAATATTACACAATATGAAAAAGTGTATCTATCTCTAAGGAGAACGTCCCAAAGTATGGTTTTAATTTCTTTTGATTTCCATGGAAACATGCAAGTGACGTGCCACCTCCAGAAAGTTAAATACTGTACAATTAAAAACAAATGTACTATGCAGTAGTAATCGATGTCTTTTGTCTTTAATGTAGGTCTATGCATACAATGGTCAATGGTATGGGCATATTGTAGCTCATTCACTGTTACCCTTTTTTCCTTGTTATATGTGAACTTTACAAGCAACTATGCATCCATGGTGATTTTTCTTGGGAATGAAAAAACAAACAAACAAATTATAAACATGAGGTGTGGGGTGTGGGGTGTGGGGCGGGTACTGAATACCACTACAGATCGATGGACAAACAGTTTATTGGACATTTTACAATAACACCTTTAGAATTCTGTTATGACTTAAAATGATACAGTGGTGACTTTAGTGGGTTTTCGTCTTAGTCCTTGCATACTGACAATTGAAAATCCTACCATTCAAAATTACTTATGTTTTTTTAGTCACTCTTAAAAATACCGTATTTACAACAAAGAGAAATGTTTGAGAGGGGTTCACCTACAACTCTGTCTCTATAATGAGACAAGGCTGGTCAACTCATGGAATTAAAGCAGCAAAGTGCACCAATAAGGGCTTAACTGTGCTCCTTAGCGCCTGCTACGTCGTACAGGGGATGCCGACCTGAAAAAGATATGGACAGACCAATTAAGATACATTAATATTACAACTCCAACATAACAGCTTACTCCACCTTAAATAGAAAAAGTGTGAAAGTTAGAAATCAGCAGAGGTAGATAGTTGGTTTCTAATTATACTATGAATTTGACAGGTTGCACACTTTACACAATGTGCTTGACGTTACGTTTAAAAAAAGTTCAACCTTCAAATATGTCAGAAGACAACATCTGTGTAAAAAATCATTAGGTACTGACAATTAAATACACCATAGTTTAGCAAGACAATGTCCATGTCAAATTGTCATGATTTGCTTAAAGGTTTAAGTTAGTGACAGAGACATTAGACGGTAATACAATCTAAACATTAACAGTATATAATAAAGAGAGAAAAACGAATACTACCTTGATCGAGACTTAGACTTGTGTTTGCGGCTTGCCTTCTTACCAGACTTGTGAGATTTTTCCGTAGACCTTGAACGACTACGTTTAGATTTCTTAGATTTTTTTTCTTTGCTAACATCAGGAGAAGGGGATCTACTCGAGTCCGAATCAGAACGCCTTTTACTAGATTTAGTGGAGCCCTTTTTGCTGCTTTTACTGTCCTGCTTTGAGTGGCGGTCGCTGTGAGAGTCCGTGGAGGAGTCGCTGTCTTTCTTTTTCTTGGATTTTCCGTTCTCTTCAGAAACTACAGAGCTGTATTTGTCCTTCTCTCGCTCTTTTTCTTTGCCCTTAGTTTTATCCCTCTTTCTGTCTGACTCCTTTTCTCTGTCTCTGTCCTTATCCTTTTTCTTCTTGTCTTTCTCGTGACTGTGGCTCCTCTCTCTCCTCCTCTCTCGCTCTTTGCTGGTGGCCTTCTTATGTTTGCTGCTTCGGCTGTGGCTGCTGTCCCTATGGTCCCTGCTCCTTTTCCTATCTTTGTCTCGATCTTTGTCCTTGTCTCGACTGCGGGTGCGCTCCCTGCTCCTGTTTCGGGCCCTGTCTCTAGAGCGGTCTCTGGACCTGGATCTGCTTCTGCGGCTCCTCCTGTCTCTAGAATCACTGCGGTCTCGTTTATCCCTGGAGCGCTCTACACTTGACCTCTTTCTGTCTCGACCTTTGATGTTACGCTCACTACGGTGTCTGTGGGAGCTGTGGCTGCGACTACGCCTGCGAGACTTATGTGAAGGGGAACGGCTACGCCTCCTTTTTCGCCGAGGGGAGGAGGATCTTGATGAACTACGGGAAGATGCAGAGGAAGATGATGAGGATGAAGAGGAGCGGCTGGTGCTAGAGGAGGAGCGGGAGCTGCTGCTGTGACCGTTTGCTGGAGAGTCACTGCGACCACGCCCTGAGCTATCCTTCCCACGGCTTGAATGTTTGCTCTCACTACCTTCCTTCTCACTACGGGATCTACGCCTCTCTGATATGGCCTCTGATTCACTTTCTTTTGCTGCCTGTTTATAAGCAATCTCTAATTCAGCTTCCTCATATTCCAGTCTTTGTTTTCTCTCCATGTCCTCTGTGAGAGGGAAAAAAAGACAATTTTAACTGTTTTATTTGCAAAATTACCTTGTGACTAGATTAAACACCGATGATGATATGACAGATATAGCTCAAAAAAAATTTTCAATGTCTCACCTCGTGCTAGTCGGGCTTCTTGTGCTTGTTTTTCGAGCAGTTCCCGCTCTTTGCGATGGAAGGCCTCCTGTTTCTCACGGATGCGGTGACGCAACTCCTCCTCGTCAGTGTCAGATGACTCAGATCCATGGACACTGCGCTCCTCATCCTCACTTTCATCGGAGCCATAGTCACCAAGCCCACCTGCACAGCAGAGCCCCCAAGTTGTTCAGTTTGAGAAAGGATAGTGTTACTTTAAAGTCAGGGAATATTAACTCTCATAGATTATTTCTCTTGCCTGTAAACGGCCAAGGCTTACAACAGTTACAAATCATAGCACTAAGCTTCAAAGCATGCTTAGAATGACGATTGCCAATAGATTGAATGCTTAGTCTCAAAAAAAAAAAAAAAAAAAAAAAATACTTCTCAGACCAAAAGTAGTGGAGTAGAAAGTACAGATACCTGCTCTCATATGTTGTGAAGTAAAATCCTTTTTCCTTACATTTTATTCTAAGTGCCCATGTAAGCCTTCCCACCCCCCAGCAAAAGAAAATGAGATACTCACTGAGACCAGTCAGAGAAGCCAGTGCACTTGACTGTGCCAGCTGTTTTGCAGGAGCTTTGATTCACATCAACAACAGGAACAACATGTTAAAAAACATACAGCCATTTCTCAAGAGAGACGCTAGAGAAAGGGTCATAAAACACTAGCTGTGCTGTCATTGGTAACAAAAATAAATAAAAATAAAAGAAAGATAGAGAAAAGAGAGAGCGTTAATAAACTTCTAACAAACATCCAAGTCAAACATGAGGCCAACAAAGGGGATTGATCCATTATGCATCAAAAATATCCTTGAAACAAGATTTAAAGAGTGCACTCATCTATGTACATTCAAAAGTTTGCTTTTTAAGCATGTGCACCTAATGTGATCCATTAGCAGAACCCAATACAGAAAATAACTGTAAAAACTGTAGAAAAAAACTGTAGAAACTGTGTAATACTAATTCTTCAGCTAAAATGTACAAGTTAAAGGCAAACCTCTAGTTGCCTTCCGGTGAGTCTCTTTAGCCACATGCACAATCTCTTCATTTGTGACTTCCAGAAGGATCTCTGTCAGAAGTGTTTTTGTGATAATCATCTACAAAGATAAGGCACGAATATCAATCAGAGTAGACTATACAAGCAGTGATATACAGCACATTATAAAGCACTGACCAATTGGAACTCCTTTTCCTCCTCTGTCATTTCAGGTTCACTGTCTTCAGCTACAGGCGATGGGCTGTGACTGGAAAATTCCTTTTTCACAGTAGTTCTTTCCACAGCATTATCATCGTTGCCCTCATCATCACTATCCTAAAGAAAAAAACACAAAAATGTTAAATGGCATCAAGAAGGAAAATACAGGTCTACTTTTGTATTAAATAAATAACTTACAAATTTGCTTTTTCGGGGAACACGGGGCCCATCACCCCCATTATCAGGCTCTTGCTGTTCAACTTCATTTTTTGCCATTTCTGCACGCTCTTTTTCCATTCTTTCTTGTTCAAGTTTTTTCTGCTTTTCTCTGTCCATCTTCTCCAAACCCTCTCGGATCCATGCAGGGAGTTTTCGCCTTTTTAAGGCATCTAAAATATTTTAAAGTCACAACTCTAATACTATACATATGGTATACAGTATTCATTGCTAAAATATATGAAGTAATTCACAAAATAGCATGTAATACTTTTGTTGCTAAACCTTACCAAGAGGTGCTACTGGTGCCTTTGGTTTCAGTGGCAGCTGAATTGGAGAGCGTGGTCTGTCTCGGAAGTCAGGAGTCCTGGGGTCTCGTCTATTCTGTGGTGGACCTGGCCAGTACGGAGTGGGCATGCCTGTAGGTGTCGGGCCATAGGTGGATGCAGCTCCATGCTGTTGGAGAATGCAGACAATCTTGTTATTAAAACAAGACATTCACATTATTAGGGCAGCTTTATGTCTTCTTCCCTATAAGAGCAGAAGATGCTGAATGCTTCTCACTGTGCTTAAGTACCGTAAATGAAATACTTTCTTTACAGCAAACAGAACTGGATCTGCAATAAGGTTTCCTTGGCACATCAGACCAAAACAGCAATGAGAGATGAACCTACATGTTGGAACCGAAGCCAGTTGCTTCTTGTTTTACTTGGCTGTCACACTAAAACCAATATACTTTTTAACTGTAGCATCTGCATACCTGATAATCAAACTGGTTTATGGCCAAGGGGGCCATGGCGTAGCTGTCGGGCTGTGCCCCATACCCATGGCTGTTCTGGGAGTAAACCCCGTGGTGGGCTTCAGAGTTGAACTCTCCACTGTCCTGACTATTGCCATCGTCACTGGGATTCACCACATCCATCGGCCCAGACCCTGGAGGCATCCAGGATGGGTCATGAGGCGGAGGAGGAGGGGGCTGTCCATGCATTCCCCACTCTGCAGCACATTGTGTGAGGGTACAGAAACATACTTTATCATTGCTCAACTTAAAAGCCTGAAATGTATGCTCATAAAGGCATGCAGCATGAATGAAAAAGACAAAAATGCAAAACACAATACCAGATCCATTAAGGTATAAGGTTCAGAAGTACCTGGCTGCCACATTCGTCCAAATGCTGGGTCACCCTGGAAGGCACCGTGGTTGCCTGGTCCAACAGACTCCAAGCCAGGGATATCTTGTCCATTAGGCTGAATACTTTGTGGCTCTGGTCCTGTTGATTCTTTCTGTGCTATCCACGCCTGCGCCAGGGCGGCCCAATCCACTTGACCTGAGGAGTCGTTGTATGGTCAACTGCACTTCCGAGTCACATGCAAGTTTCTCTAAATAGTGTTAGCTTTGCGAGGGTTACCTGGATCATGTTGATGCTGAAACGACTGCATCCATTGCTGCTGACTCAAGGGCCATTGCGGCCAGGGCTGTCCTCCCTGGTCCCACATCACTCACACTTCTGAAGAAACGCTCCTAAAACATAGTTTGTATTATATAGAGACAGGGTATTTACAAGGAATAGCCACAGGCGCACTAGCCTTCAGCCTTTGGCGTCCAATTAGTCTAACATTTCATGGCACGGAAAAGGCTTCATACATCAGATGTTACAATGTGTGTTGTTACGTTTATAATCACTAAACAAAAACGTCAAATGTAAGTCTGTGGTGACTTGAGTAATCAAACGGGATCGGTGAAAATGCTACTTAGCTTAGCTCCCCAACCTCAGAATAGGACCAGTGTCTGCTTTAAACGTGCCTACATGGAGCTTCTAATTACTTATTATTTAGATGTGATATCCACATAATGCACACAAAGCAAACTATTTGTATTGTTTAGTTTTGTTTTGGGAACTACATACCAACCTTTGCCAAATGTTTTTGCAGCCCTGCGGTTCCAAAATAAAATGGCTGCATCAGCGAGCCGCTGGAAGTGGCTCCTGAGAAAGGAAGTGACGACAGGTGCTCCGTGATGCATTTAGGGTCACCGGAATTTTTTGTAGCAGTAGATGCACTACTCGTATGGCTCTATTATTTGGATCTATTGAAAGAAGCGCCCTCGCCTGACATAATTATTAAAAAACGATATTGATTATCATTTAACGATAACGATAAATATGATATTTTAATAGATCCATGAGTAGTGTACACTGTAGAGTGGACTTAATGACTCAATGGTACAACAGTGGTTCTCAAAGTGCTACGGTATTAATATCCTCATCCCAACCTACACTGTAGCTATTTCCCATGGAGTGTCAGGCCAACGAATGAATTACTAATGAATGACTGCAAACAACCACATGCACCAGCCAACACCCAACAGGCCTGATGTGATGTGAAGTCTCACAATTGGTTAAGTGTAACAGGTTTAAAAGGAGTTAAACAGACTTACATAAATGACTTACATAGTGTTAATAACATTCGGTCGTGCTGTAAAGAAGACCCTGGAGGTACCACCATCACCAATGCTTACTTCTGTCCAAAAGAATGGTGTTGCATTTTAATGAACCATCATGTTGGATTGTTCAGTGTGGGAATTACATTTTGACATTTTGGGGACCATAAAAAAACAGCATGGCAGGATCTGCTCAATGTGTGTTTCACAGATGGGGAAATGCAAACACTAACCATTAGACTATTTTGACTGTGGAAGGGTGATTTTCATTAGTAGAGATTAAATCACATCCAATTCATCATCAAAACATCCTAAAGCCCAACACCACCATTGTAAAAAACAAATTCCATTTCAGAACTGATCTAGACTTTTGTTGGTGGCAGCTTGACAACTTGTTTCAAAATGTCAGCAACACAACTGGACGTCATTGCATGTGAGAGCAGGAGGAGAGGCGATGCAATTTTCTGGACATTGCCCTTTCCCTCCTTCCACACCCTCCTCTTTACCAGCCCACGACATGTTACACAGCAGTGGGGTTATGCATCCATCAGCCTGCATCACCAGTGGGAATGAATTGGATTTTTCACAAAATATACAGTGACAGTTTAGATAAAGCCAGTGAACCCAACAGTCTTGATGAAAAGACGTCTGACAAAAGTTGCTAAAATAAAAAGAGAAAGTGCTATATTCTCACTCGAATAATTAAGGTTTATTTGTTTTTTCATTCAATATTTTAGACATTCCAAATCTGTATAATCCTTTCATAAAAGAAAAAAAAAACATGAGATAAAGCCCTGCATACCTGAAGCACCACAGTGGTTTTACATTTGTTCTGGGAGATAAAATATTCTTTTGCATACAGTACTTTAAGTACTTTTGCATTCTGTTCTGCAAAATGTGTTTTTTTCACTGTGCACAAGTTCCAAAACCTAAAGCTCCTCTGCTAAATTTCAGAAAAAAAAAACTTTAAAAGAAATTATACAATTATAATTTTCTTTTACATTTGGCAAATTGCCACCAAAAGGAAATATAAAAATACTCAAAAAGAGGCAATACATTCATATGATCTCATGCATATCACAGTAATGATACTGACAGCACAGGGAAAGTCTATTTGACCCTTTGTTGTACATTGCCAAATGAATACCAAGTCAACACATTATAGAAACACAGTAAATACAAACTATGAAGGCAGATATGGTGATAAAAGTAAATATGTCGTTGGAGTCACAACATAAAGATGACTGTGGACAGACTATGAAGTTTAGTCAGGTTAGGTAAAACCCTCTGAGTTAATCTTTGGCAATGTGTTAATGACATTATCATTATATGATCACATTCAGATGAAAACATAATTGGTCAGTTAAGTAATTGTGCTAGTACTCTGATGATGCTACGTGTAACAATCAAAAAGCCTTGTCCAATAAAGAAATAACATATTAAATGAAAACCAGAACTTAATTTTGATTTGTTGATTGATAATACACAATGTTAAATGGCAGAGATTGATACACATAGCATCTTAATCTACAATCTTGTGTCTCTCTTTCATTCTTCATACACACAAAGACATCAATTAGTCAGCACTGGGCGCAGTTGTGCATGCAATGCTTGCTTTATGTTAGTAAATTTCATGCATTTTACACCTATAGGAAGAACAACTTTAAGTCCCTGTTTATTTTAAAGGGTTTCTTTTTTTAAATTCAAATAAATGAAATTGCAAATTTAAACAAAGAAAAAAATCATTTCAATCAGTAATATACAATTAATTGTTTATAGACACAATATAATACTCTATAAGTGCTCATTTTTGTCAGGTGACAATAAAGGTCTCAGTGGTCAGTTCCCTTTTTTCCTCTCTTGATAAAGAGGATGAGTACAGTGTGTACCATGATCCTTTGTATTATATAAACGATGCAAACATATCAAAGAAAAATATTCTTAAGCAAGTTATAGAAGTTCCTCATAGAAAAGCAGATAGGCCTGAGAGTTGAGCACACGAGACTCTGGGACGGTCTGTACTGTGGTGTCACTGACGTAAACCCACTGGCCCTGGCTGCTGCTGCTAGACTCCCTGGCACCTGAGAAAACACAGAGACACACTGTTACTGGTGAAGGGGTGTTAGAAATGCAAGGTAGAACACTCGTTGGAAAGGACCTAGAAGGAAAAGCAAGAAACACACCTGATAATGTTGTCAATAAACACACAATATTCTAGACTCTGAGCTGAATTTTGTGAATGGTGTATGTCAAGGCATGGTACAGACAGAGGTCTTAGGCTATTTGACTACTATCCACACTATTGTATACATCAAAATGGCAAGATGGAGCCCTTTGTCTTAGATGCAAGGTCAGTACTATAATTGAATCTATTCAGCATTATGGTAAATCTGGTTACAAGGACACACAAAGAAGCATGGGTCAATGTATAGGGCACAAGGGTCCATCTTCTATAGAAAACAAATCTACTGTTGAGTAGTAGGTCTTTGGTGCACAAATGACATGACATGAATACAAAGGTTCATAAAGCCGAAGACACATGAACTCTGACCTGACAGGTTTCTATGATGCTCCGTTTTCTTCTGTGGAGCGCGAACTTTTACATATGCAGTGTAATGGCCTCCACGCATCGAACCACTGTGTTCAACAATCCCATACAAGCTGTAGAGTACTCGCTCACCTGCTGCTAGGTTCTGGGGAAATAAAGAGCAGAAGAACCATTGAAACTGATAATAAACTAAGTGCACACATAATTAACCAATAATCAATTATGTGTATAACTACATACTTTACTGGAGGCTGAGCAAAATGGAGCCAAATCCAAAATGAGTGGAAAGTCCACGTGGCGGTTCACTTTTCTTAGGTTCATTCCTGCCTTGAGGTACAAATGCAAATTTAAATATGAACTGTCCAAAACATGTTAATAGTAGTGAGGCATCAAGTGTCAACTAACCTGATGGAAGCGTTTCAGGTGTAAAGTGATGACAGGAGGCAGGGAGGATATTAGCATCTGCTTCCTTGCGCTGGTGTAAACCTTCTCTACTTTTTTGTCTATAAAAATAAAAAAAAACAAACAAATGTGACATTATGGAAAAAAAACATAACACAGCAGTAATATTGGCTCTATGAAATATTAAAAACTATACAACTAGTTACAGTCCAGACCAGCCAGACCTTCATGCACAACTTTTAACATATATGCTTGCCCAGCGCATTAGGTGTTACCTGAAGGGCCAGTCTTGCGCAGCTGCTTCTGCCTGCGCTCAGTGCAGCTCTCACACAGTAGTTTGTTGTTACCCATGAGCAGCTCCACAGAGGTAAACTGGTGGAGGCAAGACTGAACGGAGCACTCTTTGGAGCTGGGCGTGTAACTATGGGACAGTGCCTGGAACGCCCCCTGCTGGTGAGGGTGGTAAATATTGTCTCGCGCATCAGTTGACTCGTCTGGGGAACAGTGTGTGGAGCTAGAGCAGTCCCCAGAAGGTAAACCTATGTTGATCTTTGACACCGCAGATACAAGTTGGTCAACAGCACCTCCAGCTTTATTACTGAATGCTGTTGAGGAGTTTCCAGTGGGAGATGGAGTGAGGGTTGTGCTGGAGGAGGAGGTGTGTCCATGGCATGAGGAGGGGGGGCGTGGGGCCCATTCGCTCTCTGATGCCTCGCTGTCCGCATCATTACTGCTGTCCTGAGCCCCAGAGTCCCTGTCACTCCCATCAGAAAGACTTCCAGCAGACGCCATTTTACAAACGGAGACACCACGTGATGATCCTCCAGCCACTCCCTCCTCCTCTGATCGCTCCAATCCACAACCTGCTCCTTTATCTTCAATAGGGGTTGAACATCTCTTGCCTTGTAATTTCTATACAGACAAAATCAACACTATATAACTTTTGTTTTGTAACATGACAGGTTATTAAATCTATGTATGTTTCTGAGCATGCACACACTCCACCTGTCCACTCAGTCTCCTGTTCCTGTTATGAGCAGCAGAGTGAAGCTGCTCATTGTGCACTATGTGGCTGTCTTGCTCTCTCACCACTTTACCCAGTCGTCCGGGGTTAGATGGTTTTGAGGTCTAAGTTAGAAAAGGAATACAATAAAACATTAATGTAATAAACCATAACACATGTATGTAGAAGAAACCAATCATATCCAACAACATGCCAACTCACCCGCTCCTCTATAATGGGCAATGAAATATCAATGAAGGCCTCTTTAACAGTTGATATCTGTAGCACAAGAAACCACTGTAAAATTTGTTTGCTCAAAGCAGAAAAAATAATGTATAAAAAATGTATAAAAGTGATTCAGACAGACTTACATGTTCACATTCTTCACACATGATTGTGTTTGTAAGTTCTCCAACAAAAATGCGATCAACAAAGTTCATTCTCACACCTTCTTTCCCACATGCTAGAGAAAAAAGATGGGGTTTAAACTTGTTTCTATCATGTACACAACACAATACATTCTACTGAGGGCCAGATCTTTCTACCATAACATTTAGGGCCACTGGGGGGAGCTGTTGCTCTCTATCCATGCTGTTGGTGCTGCTTGTATACTCACCTTTGACTTGGCGTTTTGTCTCTTCATCAGCTGTCTTTTCAGTTGGATTGTTAAAAGCCTTCAAAATTGCTGCTTTTACCCTCTGTACACATCAATCCAGGAAAGACGAGCATTAACAAAACCACAAAACTCACTCACACAAATTGTACAAATGAATACAAATATTTCTTGCACTCTCTCTTTTATATCCATTGATACAATATCTGAATCTAGGATGAAGCTCACACTAACAGCTTTATCTATAATAAGCATCATTAATGTAAAATAATTATTGTGCTTGTCTAGAGACATTAAAATGTGCATCACAATTAGCAGTGTATGTTTGTGTTGGGTGTGTAAATCCTTCACCGGCCGGTCTTATTGGAGGTGACATGGTCAGTCAGAGAGCTGTGAAGAGACACCGCCACAGTAAAGTACCAATCAATAGATAATTGGCCGCGGTCTGTGTCTGTGGCCGAGACCAGTCGACCCCCATTGTCCTGGGACCCACGCACTGGACTGGCTATTTAGGTCAAAAACCTCAGTAATCCGAGACAGACTAGCCCGCACCCCACTCACCGAACTCAAACCAGGCCGGGACTCCTCGACTAATTAATTACCAGTAACCCCACAACCGCCCCCCCATCCCAAATAGACTCTCCTCCTCTATCTCGCTGCTCCGTTCCATAGACTATGGGCTGAAAGAAGGGGGAGAGGGGCATGGCTGATATGTGGGTGCAGGGGTAGAAACTGTGGCAAGAAGATGAGGTGAAGAAGGACAGTCCATGCCCTGAGAGAGTAAAACCTACTGTCTCAACTAATTGGTGATAATTGACTGAGGCCAAATTAGCATATTGAGATCTGTGATACTAATGGCTAATCAACACAAACATTTAAGGCCTCCATGGTTAGTCAGACTCACTGAAAACTGCATACCAATACATTTAGCCTTGATTAAAGCATACAAAGACATGCCATACATAATGCATGTATAGTGACAAAATTCAACCTATTTTGTAGTTTAATACAAAAGATAAAAGTAAGTTATACCACAAAAAGAAATATTTTAAATATCCTATGAATGAACACTTAGTAAATAACCCTTACTCATTATCTTTTAAATGCATTATTTTATGTTACTCAATGAACATAACGAAATAAAATAAATCCTTGAAATATTGTATATAAGGTTCACTTCAGATTTTTTAGTCTAATAAAATAATTTGCCTTTTTGACTAAATTAAATTGACCAAATAATGACCTTTATAATGACCTTATATTATGTAAATAACTAAAAAAGTAAGATTGTGCGGGTTAGATAAATGCCTTAAAAGTATTGCAACAATTTTATATTTTAAATCTTTTTTTTAAATTAACATTTTTGAAATCGGCAATAACCCACTGCTTTGTGTTGGTAGCAATTACCTTTGGATGCTATGAATAGCCGAGCCTGCCCCCCTCCCTGCTCACAGTCTTGATTAGATTGGGACACGGGTTGATGAGTGTGTATATGTTTGGGAGGGGGCTCTGGGTGACCCTCATCCACAATGGGACAGCCCCGGAGCTCATTCAGCAGCTGTGGGTTTCCCAAGATCACACAATGATGCCGGTCGTGCCACTTGCAAGTCCCTTAAGTGGCACAACTGTGCGCGTTCACAAGTTTGAATGGGAGCAGAAAGGGCCCGGCTGCATGCCCCTCCTAGGCCTAAGGCTGACCACTAACACACCCGCTAACTTCTTATCTGAGGTTCACACAATCACTGGTGGGGCCATGGGGGCCAGGACAGCCCGGAAAACACTCTGTTTTCCCAGTTGTGTTATAACACCATAAGGTTATAACAAAAGTGGATAATAGACCCAAGAATTTCTGAATTATATCGTGGTGAGATAAATTGATATTTTTTCTTATCTTCTGTTAAAGTGTGTTTTATACACTGCCTCTAGTCATTCATGCATGTTTGTGTTGTAATGCACATGGATTTGAACTCACCTTTGTTTCTTCTACTCTTATGGAGTCCAGTAAATAGTGCAGGAGCTCCTGGCTGTCTTGCTGTTGGTAACCCTTAAAGCGTGGTGCTCTGGAAAGGGGGAAAAGGATAAATAAGTTATTTAAACTATAGGTCCCAGGAAATGTGCATTTCTTCTAACTTCTATCAGCATTTGAACTTCTCCCCAAACTTATGAAATGCAACACTTGCAGACCTGTATTTATTATGTATGTATGTATCAAAAACCTACCTACCTAAAGTCTTATGTAATATGTTAAGCTATGCATCAAACAACATAGTTTTTCTTCTGATGACACTGCCAGCTTTTATTTGTAGGTAGAGGTTTATGTCCAATAGTAACATCATCACAAATACTTCATATTATTGAATAGGAAGAAAAACATTTGTGAACTGAGAGACAATGCTTGAGCTCTGAGGTGACAGGCTTGTCCTCTGGCTGCCCACACAGATGTGTGGGCAGATGCTAGGGGCAGATGGGCAACTAAGGCTGTGGCCACAGCAACCTGTTGGATAGCAGACTACATGGCTACTGGACAGGTTGGTTTTACAGGACCAATACTTACAACATTTTCCAAAACCTGACATTAAAACTTGTGATTCATAGTATTATTTTTTTATACTCTCAGTAATCTTGTACAAATAAGGATAGCCTTTAATATGACCAGTATCTATCTAGAAGGGAATCAATAAATTGACAGAAATCAGAAAATAAATGGTGGTGAACATGACACCTGCCTATAGCATAGGTCATCAGTAGGAGTGGTGCATGAATATTACATATGGACCCTCTAGTCTCCTGTGCCAGTTTGTGTCTGCACAGTGAGTGATGGGGGCAGGGATGGCAGACACATAATTTTGTCCAGTCGGAAACACGAACATGATGTGATGGTATGTGTGGCTTTGTCTCCTTGTGTTGTCTGACCAATTCCCATGGAGACACAAACACTAACTGAAATGTAGAGGACAGTGAGTGAGACAGACTGGAGCAGAGAGACATGCAGGAGTCAGGATAACAAACAAAATGGAGCTTGTAGGAATCAGTGGAAACAGGGAAGCTCATCCCTGTGGAGGAAGCAGAAGGGCCCTGTAGCACTGCTCCCAATCTGGCCAATGCAAACATCTGCGCTGCTAACACAATTAATAACCGGATGAGTTAGTACCAGACGCACAGCCACACAAGCCCCCCCACCACCACTGACATACACACACATACATACAAGTGCTCTATACTGTACACTAGCTCACAAATATGTTTATTTAACAACACGCGCTATAAAACGTGATTAATCATTCATCTCATGTTGATAATTTGAGGACTGCCAGTAAAAATGTTACTATATATAAGATTACTTATATAGATTATAATAGACGGTAAAATGAAAAATATATACGGTTACTTGTAAATGAAATCTGATCAAACTAAATCTAAAACCATTAACAGAGACATGTTTGTTAAAAAGAATAACATATATAATTGATGACTGGTTGCTGAGACAATAGTGATGACCCGGTTCTCCAGCCACTTTTGAAAAGCTGGGACTGTCCCTGGCACTGGTCTGTGTAATGCGTGATGCTGACCATTCAACCGACTTCACTGGCAGAGCTCCCTCCAAGATCACATCTCTTCTGCTGGCACAGTGGACCGCGTGATACTCAGCTGGTTGATATAAATGCATGCCGACACATACAAGCAAACACACACAACTGTCAAAAGCTGGACTCAATAAGTTTACAGTATTCCAAATAGGCAGTGTCCCTGATCCACACGATAAAGCTGTATTCAACTACCTATTAACACACAAACTGAGAATAGGCCAAGGACAATCCTACCTCTCTTGTGTTAACAAATGCTTGGTGACAAGTAAGGGCAACAGGCTGCATTCACCACAGAGCACCCATCATACAGGTCAGCACAATTGAGAAAATGTCCCGTAAACAGGAGCAGTTCTTGACCCTATCCACAAAAAAGCTTTATTCCACATTGAATGCAGAGAAGTAGTTTTTTTTATAGCTAACCTACAGAACCAAGTGCAATGCAATTAAGCATACTGTTGTGGAAAAGTTGTCATTAAGACCTTGAAATCAAAAACAATTACCTCACGCTTATTAAAAATAAAAAGATGAAACAATAATATTAGTATTTTTATATGTAGTATGTTTTGTATCTCATTTAATAATTGTGCTACTATGTGTCCACAGTCCTTTTTGTCCCTAGCTGTTGTTCACCAAAATTGACTTTGTGGCCTTCACCTGAGGTACAAGTGGAGCGTGCGGGTAACTGGCTCTGATTCTTCCAGTTATATCATTACAGTGAAATGTATTCAGTGAAATAACCGAGCGAGGCATACTTTTAATTAGACACATGCGAGTGCAGAAAGGTGCATGCAATGCTCAGTATGTGAATGCACATTTGAGCAATGTGTATTGTGGTTTAGGGTGGTACCAGGTGAGACAGTGCTGCCATAATACACACTCACAGACACACAAAATGAAGCATGTTTGATTAAAGCCAGTACCAGAAACCCAGTCAAAGCCACACCAGAGGTGTGCCTAGTCATCTGCAGTTAAATGCCTTAGCTACCCACCTGCACGAGTTAATAATACAAGACACTATCAGAATTCACATACACAAGCAGCGAATGCGGACCCAACCAGTAGTGTACCATGCACCAACTGGAAGCCAACCAACCAAACATGTTCTGTTTCTTCAAAGAGAAGAACAAAACAGTGCTCTATTTCTGCCAATAACTCAGCAAGTCAGTACCTCACCCTGAACTAAACATGACACAGGTGGCACAACATTGGAGCAAGTTGCAGAAGAGCTACAAATAGCTAGCTGCCATCAGGCATTTGATAAGCTACAGTGCATTCAGAGCACTGTGTGTAGGCTGTGCATTGACAGAAGTAAAAGGGACTGAGAAGGGACCAGGTGTAACCTGGGTATGGCTGGTTAAAGTGGTTACAAAGGCATTGTAAGTGAAAAATCTGTGTCTCTTTTGTAAAAATAATGCATGGTATTGATAAACAGCAATCTATATTTAGGTAAATCAGCAATTACTTACAAAATATGGACATTAGCATTGTAACAATAAAGAAAAAAAAAACAGTAACAGTAAACAATCTACGTCCAACTCATATTTTACATAGTAGTGCAAAAAAGTACACTACATTAGCTGGTCACATCTACAGTGGGGTAAACAAGTATTTAGTCAGCCACCAATTGTGCAAGTTCTCCCACTTAAAAAGATGAGAGAGGCCTGTAATTTTCATCATAGGTACACTTCAACTAAGAGAGACAAAATGAGAAAAAAAATCCAGAAAATCACATGGTCTGATTTTTAAAGAATTTATTTGCAAATTATGGTGGAAAATAAGTATTTGGTCAATAACAAAAGGTCATCTCAATACTTTTCTTATATACTGGTGGAAAAAAGTATTTGGTCAATAACAAAAGGTCATCTCAATACTTTTCTTATATACCCTTTGTTGGCAATGTCAGAGGTCAAACGTTTTCTGTAAGTCTCCACAAGGTTTTCACACACTGTTGCTGGTAGTTTGGCCCATTCCTCCTGCAGATCTCCTCTAGAGCAGTGATGTTTTGGGGCTGTTGCTGAGCAACACGGACAACTCCCTCCAAAGATTTTCTATGGG
>KN481470.1:0-44841 GCA_000787095.1 Periophthalmodon schlosseri
CACAAACCTGACTCCCACTTGGCCTAGAGGAGGGTCTACGCCTCCTTGTCTCCATAGAAATGTTGTTCCTTTGGCTATAATATTCCACAGTAGGGCATAAATCTACCGTACGTACTTTAACCTATTTTGCCCATATCTGAACTTTAAATCATGTTGTTGATCTAATAATTTTACAACATTTACATCTGATTTTTGTTCCCATAAGGTAGGTAGGTCCCCATGATGTGAGTGTGTGTACAGATTTGAGTGATAAATACCTGCTCACACTCTCAGAATCCATACGAACGCTCCCACACATTAATACATTAAACAAATGACTGATGAGATGGTGGAGAGATGTGCATGGAATTCACAATAAGACTAGAGGAATTTATGAATGGATAATAATAATTTGGCAGTTCAAAAGTTGGGATTTTTTGGAAGATGAAATGATCTTACAAACAAAAAAAGAAAAAATGTAGGCCAATTATGGAAACGACAAACCATAAGCCCAAATCTGTTTCAATCATTCTGAACAAAAAGAGGATGAGGAGTGGATTAGACAGACCGTTCTTAACCGTATGCAACACCAGGACTAAACAAGGACTACACCAGGATTTTTACTCTGTCTTAAAAAAACATGAAAAACGGTACATTAGGACACCATTTTGCAGTGGCCCAAATTTAACGTTTGTCATGTTTCAAATTTATTCCTCTAACAACTAGCATGCTAACAGTGTGCTCCCTGCTTTTCGGAAAATAAAGCGCTTCATAATTGGATGCAGACAGTACAAGAACAAAAACTGAAGCAGAGCTGAACCAGGACTGAACAAGGACTAAACCAGGACTAAACAAGGTCTAAACAAGGTCTTTGAACGTTAATTTTACGATGATTTGATTCGTTGCATTGTGATTTTTTTATTCTGTAAAGCACTTTGAATGACTTTATATACAAATTGTGCTATACAAATAAACTTGCCTTCCCTAAATAAGAAGTAAAGTGGCTCTAAACCAGGACTAACCCAGAAGTAACACTGGACTAAACAACATTAACCAACAGCTTCACTTTAACTCACTCTGCATTGGGACTGTATTTTACCTTTCCTCACATGCTAAGATTTGGTAGACAGGGGAAAAAAAATATCCGAAATGCAATTCAGTTAATTTTAGCATATAATCTTCATTGTTTGTGGTTTGGATAAGGGAGGAATTGAAGGGGGTAGATGAAGCTAGCCCCATTGTAAATAACTGAACCTGGGCCAGACTGAGGAGGCCTGGAGGAAGATCAGAAATACACCCTGAGATGAGAGACGAGAGGAACCAATCATATTTTATCATATTTATACACAACCAGTCTTTAGGGAAACTACAATAGATACAGTGCACCAGAGTTTAGTTTTTTGAGGAACTCATTTGTTAAAGGGCCCATAAAGTGCTGTTTTCTGATCTATGTTATAATGTTGTTTCCTCAACCCAAACATACCTGGAGTTGTGTTTTGTTTCATTCACACATGTTTAACACACAAACCCTGCATATTTAGGCTGAGTTCTTCTCTCAAACAGAAGACACTCTGTTCCACCTTGCGATGTCATATGGTAATGCAGGAAGTGCTCCATTGTGTTTTTAAACTCCATACACCTTCACTAGAATCATTTGGATGATTTCATCCCTGGAATTGCTGATCTTTACTGACCTAAAGGTAAAAGGTAACCGTTAACTACCACTACATGACATCACAAGGTGGAACAGAGCATTTTGAGCTTTAGCGATGTACACAGATTAATAATAAGTGGATACTCAGACATGTGTAAATGAAACAAAACACAAGTCCAGGTATGTTTTTGATGTGGTAGCAGCGTTATAACATGGCTTAAATCTCTCAAGAGGCAATTTTGTGTAATACTTTTTGTTCTGGTTTAGTCCAAGTTAAAGGGCCTGTACCCAATGTATTTCAGCAACATCTGTCTTGCCCTAGTATATAGTATATATTGTATGAGCAGCTCTTGAGGTCAAAATAAGTCCGCTGTGTACTGTTTGCATCTAATTAAGACTTTTATTTCAGAGAATCAGGAAGTGTGCAGTTAGCATGCTACTTATTTGGACCACTGCAAATTGTTTAAAGAACACATATTGTGCTTGAGCCTGCTATATAGTTATAATCTACAACACCCGTGGATCACTATGTTACAATTTCCACATTTTAAATAGCAATATTCATATAAAATAACTTAATAAAAGAAATAAGTCCGCTGACTTCCATGTTAGAAAATGCGGTGCCCAATGGGAGCTGACATCACTGTAAAAGTCATCACAACAAAGACTCGGTAACTCCGATGGATAGCTGCAGATCACACTAGTGAGTGGCAGATTTTTTGTTTTCATTCGTACCAAAGTGACTACGTAACACTGCCAAGTCCTACATGTATCACCAACTAAGAAAATAAACTAGGACAAAGAAATAAGTAGAGAGCAATGGGCATATGCTGGTGGCGGTGAAAAAGGGATTGATCGGCAATATGGCATCTTGAAAATAAGTGATTAGAGATTGCTCAAACACGCATAAATCACTCCAAATACAACTTCAAGAGGATAAATGAGAAGAGGAAACAACTATAACATGGTTAAAAGCTCTGAAAAGTCGATTTTGCATAATAGGTCTGCTTTAAAATGAACTACTTCTGTTTTTCACATTTTTAGGAACATTTAGTTCTGGACACCTGGTTTAGTCCAGATCAAGATTCCTGTCCTTGTATAGTCCTGGTTTACATTGAAGTTTTGCTTTAGTCCTGTTTTATCCATGAATTATACCTGCTTAATCCTGGTCTAGTCCTTCTGTATTCCTAGCATACAGAGATAATGTGAGTGCAGTCTTATGTAACCCAGTGTGGAGTCAAAGACATTTAGTTCTGTTTGAGTTCACACAGCCAGCTCAGGGAAGCAGTTTAGATGACAGATTAGACTACTAATTTCACACAAAAAAATTAAAATAGTTGACTTAATTATACTTAAGATTTTCAATTCTGGTGAAGTTTATAATTTTACTTCCTGGTTGGACATGGGCAGCAGTTTACGAACGTTACCTAGGTGACCAGACATCACTATTTACCCCTGTTATGGTTATGATTAGGGCCAAAACTGGGGATGGGGGTTATGGATTTACCGGCTGGACTGATTGTTCTATATAATAATCCTCTTTCAGATTGATGCAGTGTGTTGCTCAATAACGCTCTCTTTAGCACGCATCACCACCACGAATGTCTTTGGATGTCAACGCAACATGTAAATCATCAAACGTCACAGCTCAACTGAACTTTTCCACATATCTGAAAGCTTTATCCTGTCATTGCTCCTGTCTGCTGCTCCTGACTACTGGGCAGGTGCTGACAGTTACACATAGAAGACTTATGTAACCCTGTAATCTCCCTCCTCCTCTTCCTCCTCCTCCTCCTCCTCCTCCAAATGACACAGGGAGAAAGATAGTTCTTATTGTAGCTCTGAAGTCATGAGTCCAGCTCAGGCTGGACAAAGACCTCATTGTCTCAGACTGTGGATGTCGAACCTGTCCTCATCTAGCAGAGGTGGACAGTTACATTGGAATTCTACTTTTCAGTATGATGTCAGTAATTTTCTGACATCATACTTTACTACTACTTAAGTAATATTTAGTTTACTTGAAAGTTTTGGTTTCTCTTCCCACTATGAGTAAGTCTATAGTGACAAAAGTTTTATATGAACAATATTAAAGGATTTGAACAGTTGCACTTCTCACTAACCTGGCTCACACCAGATTGGTGTGTGTTCTACACATTTATCAATCTGGAACAGCTCTCGGAACGTTATGGCGATTATTAGAATCTGATTGTTCGAAGCGTCACAACAGTGGAACAGGCTGACAAATCAAACTTTTGTTATGATTATGTTTTGTTATGTCAAGATGGATTTTCATGAGTTTGTGAGCTCAACCCATCTTGCTGGACAAGGATATATATAACCAGAATCTGCTGTGTCTGTTTTTTCTGTGATTATTAAGCCCTGCTCTTTCACAAGTAATATTTTGGAGTATTATTATTGTGCAGTTCTTCCTAATCACACCGGCACTGACTAAATACAGTGTTATGAGCAACAGACTACAAACACATCCTAAAGACTCCAGTTATTAGACCGCACCGCCCACTCCATTCTTCTCCCCTGAGACTGTTCATGTTTGGTCTCTCATTCAGGGAACAATGGCTTATTCACACACTGTTCTGTTTCCGTTATAGCACATGTATTCATGGCTTCATAAAACCAGAATCTGATCACACCATTCAAACCTATATGAGAACATTTCCAGACAAGAAAGGGGTTACTCTAAACATAACCCAGACACGTTCAGATTGGTTCAATGGGTTGACATGTGCTAAAACAATCACAACAGATGTGTAAAATATATTTGAAGGATAATGTTAAACAAGGCAGCTGAAAAGAGTACAATCCATTTTGAAGTAGCAAAAAATACTTTTTTTGTGATAATTTGAAGTTGAAAGTCTGTATCTTGTGGTTTTCTTCACAGTGAGGGAAGAATGGAGCATGTGTGAGACATTGTCACTCTTGTTTCTACTCATGACCAAAAGAATAAGATTGTGGATACAAATGGTTGAAATGAGTTTCCTCCAGAGGGTGGCTGGGCTCTTCATTGAGATAGGGTGAAGAGCTCAGTCACATGGGAGGAGCTCAGAGTAGAGCCACTGCTCCTCCACATCAAGAAAACCCATCTGAGGTGGCTCAGGCATCTGTTTCAGATACCTCCTGCACCATACCAGCTTGTCAATGCCCAGTCTTATCAGATCTTGGAAGCTAAGCAAAGCCGGGCCTGGTTAATACTTGGATGGGAGACCACTGGAAGTACCAGGTGCCACAGCAGGACAACAGCAGTGGCTCTAGTGGAAACTGTTCTTGTGTCCTTAGGCAAAACACTTCACCCAGCTTGCCTAGAATGAATGTGCTGTGTGCGTAACTGTTGGTGGTGGTGGGAGGTGCCGATGCCGTGGAATGGCAGCCTTGTTTCTGTCAGTCTACCCTAGGGCACTTGTGGCAATAATAGTAATTGATCACATCTGAGTGTGGACTGACTGAATAATGCAATGTAAAGCACCTTAGGAGTCTTGAAAGGCACTATATAGATCCAGTGCATTATTATTCATTCATGGTTTCTGGGTCTGTCTCTGCTCAGACTGCTGCCTCTGTGACCGACTGTGGATAAATGAATGGACGTCTCTGGCAGCCAGTATTAATCTACCATTTTCTTCAACCTATTAGCTCACTGCAGTGACAAAACTCACATGCAAATAAGCACATGGCACAAACAGGATGGCAGAATGAAATGATTGAAAAAAGGGTGAAATTTGATATGAGGTATTATAGAAACAGTCTGCTGAAAACATGCCTAGAACACGACAGCTCTTTGTTCTTTCAGACGTATATTTCCTGTATTAGCCCCTTCCTCATAGTTTAACCAGGTGCAGACGTGTGAGGAGAATCCAGACACCCTCTAAACAGCAGCCCTTCCTCTTTAAATCCTCTACATGTGGATGTAAAGTCGCAGCCTACACTTTGTCACACCTCGTTCTCATGGCGACAGAATCTTTTATTTCAGATTTCCAGATTCCCTCTCGCGCCTCTGATCCCTAATCTCACCCAGGTGCCGTCTGGAGGGGTTCACTTAAATAGTTTTTTACTTATAGATGAAGCTCAAGGCTGTACTAAGTTTAAATTCTGCTTTATTCCTATGCCACATTTTACAGGCAATGATTATAGAGCAAAACCTAATACAAATAATACATTTACATGAGTGTAATCTAAAAATACATATAGATCATATATTAACTAAACAGTTTCAAAAATATATATGCATATGTTTATTCTATTTTAGGCACTGATCCTTTAAAGGTGTCCTACGCTACCTGCTTGTCTCAATTCAATTTTATTTATACAGCACATTTAAATACAACTTAAGCTGCCTAAAGTGTTCCACATAAAAAGTCAACAAAAAACAAATATACAAATAATATGATAAATAGGCAAAGAGCAATAAATCAATAAAACACCAATAAAACACCAAGATTGCCAGGGAGAAGAGGTGGGTTTTCAGTCTAGTTTTAAACTGCGTTAACTTCTCCATGGACATGTTATTGCTTTGCCTGTATGTTACACAATATGGCATTAAACTATTGTTGGATTTCAGATGACATCACAACATTCTGTAGGCCAATAATATTTAATACAGAAGGGGGGCAGCTAAAATGAATATTGATAAAATGCAGATTTGTGTTATAATACAAGAAGTTAAGAGTAACTAATAGAAAGCATCAGATTAAACATTTTTGAATTTACTTTACTTTTGGATATTTCATGGCAAGTACAATGTCACAAGTACATCAGCACATTGTAGAAACTGAAAACCACCAACACTGCATTTATTTTGTTATGAAAAAGGTGCATTTTAACTGTGCATGAGGTCACCTCTCCACAGATATGACCTGTAACTTGGCCTGTTACATAGTGCACCTTTAATTATTGTTAAGTGTCACTAAGATCTGTTACTTTTCTGTTAATGTTTTATTAATATAATTTATTAGCATTCCTTGTCCCTGAAATAAAAACACAATAGATTTCAAACTTGCTGGAACACAATGTACAAAAACGACTGTTCAGTGTTTTGCTCAATAACAAAACCGCAACACAAAGCACAGAGGGAATCAAACCACCAACCTTTAGGTGACTGAATGAGCTCCTCTACCTCCTCTATATGTGGCGTATGAATACTTGAACTCAGTGTTATGCAAGCCTGCTTCTTGTCAGTTCTGTCTTTAAACCACATTACCCAGAATCCCCTGGGTCGGTGGTGCTCGGTGAAAGCCTTCAGTGAGCAGTCTTTCTGTGTCTCCTCTCATTTCACTCCACTCTCTGAGCTTTTCCCATGATGCTTTGCTGTAGAACTGCTGAGTCAGCGAAACCTTCACCCTGGAATCACCTCGAAACTACATCACACATCGACGGATTTAGCGTTTTTAGTTGTAGTCCTTTTAGAACTGCTTTAGATCTACATTAGACCCGGTTCAGTCCTGGGTTAGTCCTAATTTTCTGCCGCGTGAGGGAGAGCTCAGAAATCCAACCCACGACCTCCCTACTGGCTAACCACTCTGCCACAGTAACACAGGGAGGACATGCACACACCACTCAGAGCGATCAGGCGTCTAACCCACAACCTCACTGAGAAGAGGAGAGAGGATAACCTTTTTTTCCCAAACTTTTCAGGCCAGCTACTATCTTTTCCAAATGCCAAACTTCTCATGTGTGAAATTGCATATTTAAAAAACACCACACGTTTTCACCTGCACATACACAGATAGTTAAAATTGCTGTCCATGTCCTTCCACCACGGGGAAAGAGAATATAGAGGATTGGGGTTAAATTTGAGGTCATATGCTATTCCTACAGGTTGAGAGTCCACATTAGTCACTGTCCGCGCTGTGCTGAGCCGATCCGGTCCAGGCCAATGCCCCTGGCTCTAGTTCTGCTGACTCTGAACTCCTGGGAGGCACAGTATGAATTTCATCCTCTACTGTATAGGTGGGAGGAAGGGAGAGGTGTACAAGGAGAGTTTTCAGTTCGATTTGAGGAAATACATTTGATAAATAAAACCAATGACACTGTACCTGATTTTTACTCTCTTAAAACAAGTTCATTTTAAACGGTCCGCAGTGGTTATTCACGGCTATGAGTTTATAAGCGATTTCCACCACTCTCAGAGACCAGAGCGGAGTTTTGCCATGACGATAATGCAAACAACAACTAGCATGATAACCATGCACCTCCTGGTTATGAAATGCTTTGTACAGGTCTGACTTGTAACTCGGCCTGGTAGCGTCACCTTCTTGTCTCCACTGCAATAGATCGGTTTAATGATGCTCTTTGGATCATTCCAGGCAAAGCAATTACATCCCCAATGAGACACGCAGATTGCAAACTATTCACCAGAAAAGTTACACAGTGCAGATTTAAAATGTGTCTCGACAAGGGGACATAGGACTTCTTATTGAAACCTTTGTTATTTTGCCAGTGACTATTATTGTAGATCTTTTATTAGATCGTATGTGTATTTAAAGGGCCCACCTTAAGCTGTTTTCTGATCTGTTATAATGTTGTTTCCTCATCAGAAAACATATCCGGAGTTGCGTTTTGTTTCATTCACACATGTTAAACACACAAACCCTGCATATTTAAAGTTCTTCTCACAAACAGAAAACACTCTGTTCCACCTTGTGATGTCATGTGTTAATACAGGAAGTGCTCCACTGTGTTTTTATACTAACACTAATTCACTAGAATCATTTGGATGATTTCAGCTCTGGAAATGCCAATCTCTAAACAAAAGGCAAAAGGCAGCTGTTAACTTGAAAACTACCACCATGACATCACAAGGTGGAACAGAGCATTTTGAGGTTTAGAGATTTTGAGGTTTAGAGATGTAGACAGACAAATAATAAAGGGTTACTCAAACGTGTGTGATTGAAAGAGTCAATTTTGTGTAATATAGGACTTTTAAGAGCCACATCATGTCACTGATGCATAGTAAAATGGAAATTGTAAACCAATGCTGAAAGCAAAGATCAACACTTTTTAATGAAATGTATAGATTTGTAGTGGAGCGTTGCATAATTCATTTAGTTATTTATGTGGAACAGAGTGTTTTCTGTTTGAGAGAAGAATTCTTGTGTTAAACATGTGTAAATGAAACAAAACACAACTCCAGGTGTGTTTGTGATGAGGAATCAACATTATAGCATAGATCAGAAAACAGCATAATATGGGCCCTTTAATAATCTTTCAGCTCCAAACATCTGATAATAATCTGATTTTGAGTGTGCATGTAACCACAGCCACTGCCATTATCTTTTCAACTGACTGGCATAATATTTATCATTGGACATTTTTTTTAGTGTTCATGCAAATGTGCTCAGACTTTGATTGAATTCTAATATAATTGGTTTTAAACATGGAAAATTCTATGTTATTTTATGTTTTTTTTTAAATATTTTTTCTTCTGGCATCTGAAAATTTGACAAACCCCGCTTTAGAACTCCTCCCTGAGCGCCCGATTACATCTCCACCTCCCCAAGGTTAAAAATGCAGTTATTAATTTAACATGTCATTTCAGATTAAACCAGTCAAACATGTCTGCTCTGAAAATGAATGCACAGATATTAATAATTCATGATCTTCTTGTAGCAGCCTCTTCACAAATACAGGAAGTCAAAGTGATTCAGGGAAGGGCAGAGGTCCAAGGAACAGAAAATGACTTCTTCTTCCTCGTTATCTGGGGTCAGGGGTCAAATGGAGAAGATTGGAGGAAAAATGGCCGCTGTAGAAAGGAGCTTTGTGTTTGAACAGAGAGGATTAGAGAAATGATTAATGGTTTAGAGAAAAGATGTTAGAGGTTAGGCATTGAAGGTGAACATAGGGACGAACTAGGACTAAATCTGTACTAGGCCATAATTCAGGTCTAGTTAAAGGATCTGTACCCACTGCGTACCGACCAACTCTAACTATAAAACGTTTTACTGTCTGAGAGTCAGGATGTGCACAGTTTGCATGTTAGTTGTTGTTAGCTTTACTGTGACAGCAAAAATCCTTGTGGGGTCTGTGAGAATTGTGAAAAGTGCTTATAAGCTCATCGCTGTGATCAGGGATGTCGGACTGGGGGGGTAAAGGGTACTGTTTACCCAGTGCCCAGTGCAGGGAGGGGCACATCACAAAGTCGGTAATATGCATTTTTCATAAAACAATATGTAGTGTGGGGCCCCTAAGATGATTTTTTTTACCAATGGCCCCGAATTTGGTGCTACACCCCTGGCTGTGGTTAAGTGGGATGCTTGGAATGCATAAAGTAAGTGAAGAACATAACTTTGGACCTCTGCAAACCGTTTAAAATGAACTACTTCTGCTAATTAATTGGATTAAACCAGGATTAAAGCAGGACCATAATGTGGGTTAAACCAGGGTCCATCCTAAGTAAAGCTGGACTAGACCAGTACTAGAATAGGAGCAAACCATAATGGCCCTAAACCAGAGTTAAACCAGAGATATTATAGACCAGGAATAAGTCAGGGGTTAAACCAGGACTCAATCAGAATAAGACCTAGACTACAGTAACCAGTTCACCCAAAATGACGTATTCTTGTCAATCAGTGTTTCAGCATGAATTAATCACTACATATTAAACATTCAGAGATTCACATGTGTAAATAGTGCACTCAGTCTATAACATGAATTTAAGAGTAGGTCTGGGCAAAGCGGCAGAGTGGTTAGCCTGTCTGCTGCTTCTTATCATGTGTTACTTCGTCCCATTGCCCATAAACATGCACGTACAAGTGAACTGGAGAATATATTGTAAAATTGGTTGGGTCTCTAAGGTAGAATGTATGTTGACATATTTCAGTGCATGGGAAGACACATTAGTTAGCGTGGCACAGAGCTGAGCTGGCTGCAGACTTCGCTCTCCCAACCGCCCAGTTTGTAGGTGATGCTCAAATCCCTTGTGCTGTTGTGCTTGTGACGATTAATAAAAATATATACATTTTATAATTTTACTGCTGACGAGAGTCACTTTGCCAGATTAATATCGCTCTGTATTTTTTTTATAAAGGGATATCAGTCTGGTCACTACCTCTGTCACACCTCGAGCCAGGATAAAATGTGTTTATTTCAGTGACGCATATGAAACAAAAGAGCTCATTGGTCATCTATCATTTACAAACAAAATCAGATTTCGCTCAAGTCAGATCAACAGAATTTAGTGCTTCGCTCATTGATTCTGCAGAAATCTGTGATTTTTTTCAGTCCCCTGTGTTATTTTTTTCTTTCTTTTTTCCTCCTAAGCAGACACTTTTTTTTTTTTATGCAGACAGACCCTGCATGTTTCTGATAATGCTAATCCACGCTCATCTAAACTTGCACCAGTGACCAGATTCACTCACATCTTCATAATGTATTGAAGAAATGTGTATTCTGTATCCCAGGCAAACTTTGAGAGGCATTGATCTGTGAATTTTGAAGAATCCTGACCAAAAATTCTTCCATAGAACAACATATTTTGGAAAGAACAAAAGTTGAGTCCAAATCTGACTTTTACCTCCTGAGGGTCTGTGGTTTTGGCCCACTGGAACCATGACTAGACTAAACAGGAAAGGAGAGGTGAGGGTGAAATTCCCCAGTTGAAGTTTGCCCTTTAGCCTTTTGTCTGGACTGTGGGTGAATCATGACTCAGGTCCAGAAATCCGCTCTTCATTCACTCCCTTTTATATCAGCTGACTTTACTGGACTATGTGACACAGTGGACATCTGACATTTAGCATCTGCCCACATGGTGATCAGGAGAGGACAAATTTACAATATTAGTAAGTTGTACTTTTAGATAATTTGTCTACTCCTGGTTAAGTATTCTCTGGCGCTGACGAGCTGAGGGCCACTCCAGGAAGCACGGGCCAATCAACAACCCATCTACATTAATTTAAACTTCTCTGGCGCTGACGAGCTGAGGGCCACTCCAGGAATCAATCAGCCAATCAACAACCCATCTACATTAATTTAAACTTGGGATGTCTAAACATAACTTTCAGATATTTGTTTAAATCCAATTTGGACACACCTGCCAGTACGAGGGTATCGCTTCATGTCCACTGATTGCACATCGGCATTTTTCTTTCAGGAATAAAAGGACATTGAACAAAAAGCGCAAGGAAGTGTACTACATTGTATCTATTTTGGTTCAGAACATAGACTGTATAAAGACGTGGACTAAGGAAGTGTGACGTCACCCATAGCATTCGGCTCTAGTCAACTGAAGCTCATCGAGGCTAGAGCAGTTATAGGGACGAATTTGGAGCCAAGTTCCATATTTGGAATTCCGACTGTGAGTATCATGGCAACCAAAGAGCCAATCTGGAGCGAGGCTGTTGAAGGTAACACCTCTTCCCGCCTGCACCGCTGGTTTAACAAGGAGCGGGCGCTTAGCAACACTCTCAATCAAACCTGTTGCTAACACTAGTGGGCGAGACCTCGGGGAAAGAAGGCACCTGATTTGTCTGTTATTAATGTTCATATTTTGATTTACGGAAACAATAGTGAAATAAAAATACCAGGATCATGTAGAGCGGATCAATACGAACATTTTAAGACCAAAATGACGACTCTGACAGCAGCAGTTACAGAGAGAGGGGCGACTGTTTTTCAATAGAAAGTCAATTGAAGCCAGTCGATAAAACCAGAAGTGCACTCATGCTCACTTCCTATGTGGATCGCGACAGCTAGCAGGTTAGCTATGTCCATTTATATATAGTCTATGATTCAGAAGAGCACAAAAGAACTGCACAGTACTGCCCTCTGCTGGTATGTTTAACCGCTGGCACCTGTTATGTGCACAACAAATACCACTATAATCTATTACATTTTCTTTATAATGATTTTTTTTCTATTTTTTTTTAGGCAAGAGATACTCTGTGCCCATGTGGAGGACTGTAGAATTATTTCGTTCTCACAATCTTTGGTCTTTTAAATAAATTATATGCCATTGTTCTAACTCATGGCTACTTTTCTACTGCGAGGGATGGACAAGATCTCGTGCCGCAAGATCTCGCGAGACAAAATTGCCACAAGACTGGGCACACCTGAGAAAAATGATCTTTTAACATTTACATTTTAACATTTTTTTCTTCAGTGACGGCAAAAATATTAAATAACGTAAAAATAAAAAAAATAGTGAGGCGTCATCACAACAAAGAATCGGCCCCTCCTATGGATAGCTGCAGATCACGCTAGCGAATAGTATTTTTTTTTTTTTCATTTGTACCAAAATGACTACACAGGCACTGCAGATCGTAAGATTAAGAAAATAAAATTGGAGAACAAAGTTAATAGAGAGTAGTGGGTGTGTTCCGGCGATGGTGAAAACGGGGGTTGATTGGCAATATGGCGTTTTGAAAATAAGCAATTAAAGATTGCTCAACTATACACAAATCACTCCAACAACTTTGGGTGAGTAAATGAGATGGGAAACATTATAACATGGTTAAAGCTCTCAAAAAATTGATATTTCATAATAGGTCTGCTTCAGTGTATCCTTTTTTCCTTGTTTTTATTCTTACATTCTTGTTCATTGTTTTATTTGTCAAAGAAGTTGTAAGCATTGGTTGTCACTACTGTCACCTAGAAGTTGTTAAAAGCATCAAAAAACTTCTTAAAAGAAAAAAAATGGTCTGTTCAACTATTAAACCACGACAGAGAAACAGCACAATAAATTCTCTCAAAAAGGCTAGCCAGTTTTGTCAGTTTCTGTAACAACCCCAGCTCTTGAATGTGAACTTGAATCCCCCCCATTCATTCTGACTTTCCTCTATGTTCTCTGTTGTGTTAATATGTCAGCCTGCTCTGCAGTATATTTGGCGTATTTAGTCTGTTTTTTAGTGGCGTTTTGACCCTGAACTCAGCTCAGTGTTCCTCCTTTCAGCCCGTCCCTGCTTTCCCTGCTCTCGTTCTGCTCCAGGTCACCTCTGAGCCAAACTTTCTCTCCGCTCTTTCAAACTGAGCTGAAAAGATCTGAAAGAGCAGTGAGTTTCTAAAGAGGTACAACTGAAGCGAGTAGAGGACAATGGGGCGAATCACAGCAGCTGCACTGGTCTGTCAGACATTATGGACTTATGAAAGGTTAATAAATGAATGCAGATACAAGAGCGAGATAAACCTCAACTTTCTCTTTCATTCAAAGTGTAACTTCCTCTTAGAGATACAGGGAATGGTGTTATTTTACAGCAACAAAAATGGACTGCATGGGGAGTGACAAGGGTGAGTTTTTGCCTCACAACTTTTCACACCAATTACCATCAAAGAAAAGTTTAGGTTTCTATGCACCACCAGCTCTAAATCAAGTCTGTATTAAAACTATTCCAGGTCTAATCTAGGGCTAAATCTTAAAAGGTGATTATATCATTGCCACTGCAGTCCTAAAGGAGGATAAAAACAATTATAAAATGGACTCTAAATAAGGCAAACCCACAGACTGAAAAGCTGTCCAAGTACCACCTGAAGGAGCTCACATACCACCAGTGGTACACATACCCTAGTTTGAAAAACACTGGTATACAGGGGGAAAGTCTAAAATTGTATTAAAGCATGTACTGAAAGTCCACCTTGCCTCAGTAATTGTTTGGGGTGAAGTATCTTTCACCCACATAAAGTGCTTTGAGTGCCCAATGTAGATGGTAAAATAAAATCAGAGCATTTAGCCAACAATTTTTAAACTTTTCATATGCTAATTATTATGTAAAATATATAAAAGATACATTTCTACCTCAGTTGACAAAATTACAAAATTCTCATCTACCAGTTCCTCTCCACTAAAAGAAAAAAAATGTTTTGTGGTCTAGAGAGAACTCACTCTCGTACAAAAAATAAATAAATAAGTAAAGAAATGGAGTGAACTGCAATAAACTTAATATTTAATCTGTCATGTTTTGATATTTTTGGAGGGGAGTTTGCACCAGATCTAGACAGAAACTTTTTTGTGTGTTCAGTTGTCTGGTGTTTGGGACCTTCCTTCTATGGATCAATTCCTGGTTTATTTTCCACGTTTCCCAACTAAAAATAGTGTGTTATAGTTATACCTGTGGTTCAGTATTTTGTACAGAGGGCATACCAGCTTTGTCTGAGCCTGTCCGTGACCTCCACGTGTGACTCATCTCTGCTCCATCCCTGTAAACTCCACATCAACGTCACAAACATAAATCTCACGGCGACAGATGTCAAAGTGGACCTGATTTATCTTTTACAGCCGTCACAGCCTTTTAAACAAATCAGCTGCAGGAGGAGAGAGGTGTGGTGTAAAAGTGTACACAATGGCCACACAAGAGCTCCCCACATCCTCTCTTATGAGGTTTTACCCATGTTATAATGTTGTTTCCTCCTCAAAAACCTATCCGGAGTTGTGTTTTATTTCATTCACACATGTTTGAGTAACCCTATACTGTTCATTTTTTGACATACCAAACTCAAAATGCTCTGTTCCACCTTGTGATGTCATGAAGCGGTAGTTTTCAAGTTACCTTTTGATCAGCAGAGATAAGCAATTCCAGGGCTGAAATTATCCAAATGATTCTAATGAAGGTGTATGGAGTTTAAAAACATATTAGAGCACTTCATGTGTTACCTCATGACATCACAAGATGGAACAGGGTTTTTTTTGTTTGAGAGAAGAACTCAGCCTAAATATGCAGGGTTTGTTTGTGTGAATGAAACAAAACACCGCTCAAGGTTAGAGATGAGGAAACAACATTATAACATAGATCAGAAAGTAGCATAATATGGGCTCTTTATACATGCAGGACTCATCATAATGATAAATTACTATATCGGCTTATCGTTCAGTTTATATGAAAGCTGAAGCAATATATTTTGGGGCTTAATATTTATAGTGTGTACAATTTCTTGTTCAATTTTTATGTAATAAGGTGAGACTTGAGCTGTTGGTGGTAGAATAAATAACTTCTATGGCTAATTATTGGTTAATTCTGCTAATATTATTGTTTATTGTTATATTTCTTTTTAGCAATATATCGTGCTTCAAAATGTGTTATCATATGGGTATTAACAATGTGCTAAAGGGTTTGTGAGAGCTACGGACAAATTAGACAGATTAAATACCTTCCGCAGTGTGAAAATCAGGCAGCCCTTAAGTATAAAGTTTAGATATCTGTACTTTACTTAAGTAGATTTTAAAGTGGATACTTTTTACTTTAATACGTTTGAGGGCAGGTGTCTGTATTTTCTACTCCGCTACATTTTTTTAACTGGACTGAAAAGCAAAACTATTTAGTATGGAATAGAATTGAATTGTTTGAGACCTGCTGAAAAAGTTGAGGGGTTTATTTTTGAACATGTTCATAGTTTGAGCAAGCAAAAATATACAAATAAAAAAAAAATTGATTCAATTGTTTCTGTTGAACAAAATTCAGCATAAATCTTTATCAAAATCTCTACATTTGAAGCCTTATAAGAAAATAATACTTTTACTTTATCCTCTTTAAGTAAATTTTTAAACAGGTACTAATACTTAATACTTTTACTTAAAATCTAATTAAGATAAGTAATTATACCCTAACTATACTCTCAATAAAACATCAGTAAATACTGTTTGTACACCTCTACTACTTTGTTAATAGGTTCCATTTCACGTTAAAGAGCTATTAACTCATTTGTCATCCTCTCAAACCAAAAATGACATTCTGAACAACAACTACTTCAAGTTTAAACCTGATCCTCAAGTTTTCTCTAGTCCCGGGGCTAAATACTTAACTAAACAGTACTATGTATATCTCTGTGCGTACGATATGATTTATGATCTTCTGTCGGTTACTCTTTCTTCATATCCAGATCAGGTGTCTTTGGATTTGGGCCAAGTGTCAATCACCTCACAGAATCTCGCGGCGAGTTTGTGAATTCATAAAGTCATGGCCTGAGGAGGAGGAACCTGAGAGGAGAGGGAGATCTGAAAGAATTAACACAACCGATTATTTTACACCCAAACCAGGACAAACGTCAATCAGCAAATGTGTCCATGGGGAATGGTTTTAAAGAAAAGAAAACGTGTGCCTTGGGCCGGGTACCTTTCAATATTTTTTTTACTTTTAAGGTCCTATATTACACAAAATTGACTCTTGTGAGCTTTAAGCCATGTTATAATGTCATTACCTCATCAAAAACATACCTGGAGTTCTAATTTGTTTCATTCACACATGTTTGAGTAACCCTTTATTATTAGTTTGTCTTCATCTCCAGAGCTCAAAATGCTCAGTTCCACCTTGTGATGTCATGCAGTGATAGTTTTCAAGCTAACAGCTAGCTTTCACCTTTTGTTCAGTAGAGATTGACAATTCCATAGCAAAAATTATCCAAATGATTCTAGTGAAGGTGTATAGAGTTTAAAAACACAGTGGAACACGGGTCAAGTATCAGAAAGTATCAATGGCAGGACTGAAAAAGCTGTAAAGAAGTTAGGAAGGGCATCTGTAGAAGACGAATACAAATAACATGGAGTTGAACAGTGATTCAAAGTGGCTTAGCAGAGGGAGAAAAGGGCCCCTCTCTGAACAGGTAAAGCACAAAGGTAAAAATGACAAGCTACAGGTTGAGACAGGTCTGAGAGTGGAAGAGTGGTCACAACGGAGCTCAGAGCTAATGCAACGTGACGCCAACTACACAGAGACTAAGAGTTACACCTGAAATACATGGAGGCATAGAAATTTGAGTCCGGGGAGGGCATCTGGTGAAAAAAAAAAAAAAAAAATCAACAACACACTGCAAAAAAACAAACAAACAAAAAAACAAAACAAAAGAAGTATCTAAATAAATGAATACAAAATAGGCCTATTGATTTGAGCAGTTTTGACTATTTCAGTGTATTTACCGTATTTTCCAGAGTATAAGTCGCACCGGAGTATAAGTCGCAGAAGAATGCATAATAATGAAGAAAAAAACATATATTTCACATTTAAATCACATCTGAGTATAAGTCGCATCCGCGGCCAAACTTTGAAGAAAAAAAGTGCTTGTAGTCTGTAAAATACGGTACTTTCCATGTAGTATGATTTTTTGACATAATAGATTAACATTTTAAGTCAAAATTCTACTTCATTATGAAAACCTATTAAAACCAACTAATCTAAAAGTCAAAACAATTCAAAATCAAGATTCTTAATTCAATTCATAATTCATATCATGTGTTTTTTTGCAGTGGAGAGCTTGCTAGCACCTTGCATGAACCTAAAGTGACTTCATACACATTTTTTTGTGCCTTGCGCTTCATGATGTTTTGTTGCCATGGTGAATGGATAAGAAAAACACACACACTTTCCATTGATGGAAGCTGTTTTAAAGGCACTTGAGTTTCTCTGTTTGGGGTTAAATGGTACAGAAGGTCAGAAGTCAAAGGGTCAAGCAGAAAGAAGGTGGAGCCACATGTGAAGAGGCTTGTGCGTAGCTCCAGGCCCAAACATCAGCTTCACTTTTAAATGGTGTAACTTCAATAACAAAAGTGAAGAGAAGATATGTAGAGACAGTTTGGATTGATAGAGAAACCATTACTTACATTTGTTTTTTATGTGTTGTATAAAATATGATTGTACATTTATCTTAAGATTATAGAATATGCTATTTTTTGCAAAATTGTTTACACAAGGGAGAAAATGGTGACAGTGGCTCAGTAGTTAGAACAATCATTTGTAAATGTAAAGGTCGGAGGATCAATTTCCAGTCTGAGCAAGTTCTGTTGTTGTGTCTTTAGGCAAGACACTTCACCCACATTATCTAATATGAATGTGGTGAGTTGTGAGGGACTGATGAGGGTGAGGGATTGATGGTGGACCTTACCACCACCAGGTAGTGGATGAATAATGACTACAGTGTTGCTGAGGATTTTTCGAGTCTGTAAACTGCATTATTATTATAACATGTCTAATATATAAATAGTTTTGTACAAAAAGTCGCTGAATTATTGTAATGTAGATTATAAATTGTTTTGAGTGCAAAATGCAGTTCAAAGTTAACAAAACCTGAGACAGACGACAGCTGATGCGATGAGTAGCAGACATATCATTGCGATAATTAAGTTGTGAAAAAGCTAACCACAGACTCAGTCATTAAAACTATTAGGAGCTGTTAAGTGCTGAAGGGGAGGCAGTTTTCCTGGAGGCCAGAGCTGGATCAGGTCACACACAGACAGTGATGGTCCACAGAGAAGCTTGTGGAGAAAACACACTTTGTCTCTGGACGTTCTCTGATGATTATTACAGAGTGCAGAGAACAGCTTTGATCTCGGGGACTGGAGTGTGCATGTCCACCCTGAGTTGTTAGCTAGTTGGGGTAGTGAACTTGAAGCTAACTGTCCAAAGTGAACTCAACCTACCTTAAGTCTGTTGCAGCATTAACTGACCCCCTCACCTGCTAACCTGAACAACTATCTTGAAGTTGGGGTACCTGATTTTCAAACCATGAAGGGCAACATTTTTAGGCACAATCATCTCTTTAGAACTGCTTTTTTCAGACAGCTACTAAAACACAGCCAATCAGAGCGCTGCTTACAGCTCTTAGATCTGGGTTGATGAAAAATAAAAATACTTTTATTATTAGCTACAGACAATGCACAACACTCCCATTATGATGCAAAGTGGAGCACTTACGGTATACTCTCTAGCAGAAAACACAAAATTTACTCTTTTACAAGAAAAAAGTCAGGCACCCCAACTTTAATATATTAATGTGACCAAGTGTTATTTTAAATGGCTTCTCTTCCTTTTAATTTTTCCAAGGTTAGCACCAAAAGAGTATCCTTGTGTAACAAGAGGAATTCTCACGGTATTTCTTAGTTCACAAACTCACAAGAATCCATCTTTGGCATGTTCCCACTGGTGCAATAGGACCTGGCCACCAGTGGAGCAGAGACTGGACCAATCACAGGGCAGCGAACCCGCGAAGCAAACCAAAACAAACATGGCGACGCCGACAGACGTACTTCAGTCTATTTTAGCAAAAATACAGACTATTTGGTTTGTGAAAAATGTGCAGAGGGAAGCGCTTTGAGCATTTGTGGACAGGAAAGATGTTTTGTTTTTCTCTTTCTCAGTATATGGACAGACCTCATGTGAAAGCTCAGAACCCCCAGAATTCACTCAGAGGCGGCACTAGCACTGATTAATGATTGGCTGCAGATGCCTGGGTTTAGGTAGTGAGGATTCAGATCAGATTATTGATTGGAACATCATCTTGAGAACCAAAACATCGTTCAACTGGATTTTAACAAAAGTTAGATTTTTCAGCTCGTTCTGCTCTTGTGACTCTTCGTGGTGGTTGGAGAGGCAGTTGGGGCAGATTGAAGCCATGTTTTTGACAGTCAGTGCTGCGGGTCAGATTTTGCTTTAAAGGTGCAATTGGTCTAGTGGCATCAACTTCATGTCTTCAAGGAGAAAGGTGGCATACAGTGGAACATTTCAGGCAAAAGCAATAACATCTCCATTGAGACAGGCAGGAGGCAGACCCTTAACAAGTATTCTGGTGAATGAATAATGCATTGTAAAGTAAATCCAGTGCAATGTTTTTCATCATTATATAAATACATTTTAAAAATCCTTTTGTGGAAGAAAAAAACAAAATATCCTCGTCTTTCCTCCCTCATCTCTTATGTAACCCAATCCACACATTTATTTCCTGTCAGTGGTCCTAAAAGCTACAGGTCCAAAACAAACAAACTGCGTATTAGACGTCTGACACAAGTCCCCACAAGTCCAACACGAGTCTGCTACTTCCACAACACAAATGTATCTCCAACTACATCCCTTCAGGGCTGGAGAGGAGCCAAGGAGAAGATAAGGAGACTGTGCCAAAAAAGGTTTTACTCTAATAATCACAAATATGGAGACGGCAGGTTTCAAGGCAATATTTGATGTTATCTGAGTTCAGATGAATTATTTGTGAAAAAGGTTATGCACCAATCAATCATATTTGCCAAAAAATTGGACAAACTATGTGACTATTGGAGATGCGAAATCCAAACAAAATCAGGTCACATGTGGTGTGCCCCAAGGCTCTAACCTTGGACCTGCACTATTTAACATGTACATGCTCCCACTCTCTAAAGACAGCATTTATCAGGAATAATGAGACACAGCTCTATATTCGGACTGACTCTTCAACCCCCTCATCTAGTCCACCTACTCTTACTATTTGTCTGGGGGAGATAAAGGCATGGATGACTGAAAATGTTATTCAGTGAAACAGCTCTAAAACAGAAAACATCCTTATCAGCACCTCCCACCAAATTCATTCTACTTCTATTACCAGTATATATTTTCTATTCTATTCTATTCTCTTACTCCCTCTATTACCAACTTGGGGGTAAAATGTGTTCCACAACATTAATTTGAAACCCATTTCAACATCTCTGTAAAATGTCATTCTTTCATCTTAGGAACATAGCAAAACTCCTATGAACTATGGGAGACAGTCCTGCATGCTGTTAGCACTTGACTTTACTGATAGCAGTAGACCACGCTAGCAAGTAGCAGATTTTTATTATTTTTTTATTTGTGTAAAAACGGCTACGCGATGCTGGCAAATTGTTTGTGTATCACCAATTAAGAAAATAAAATTGAAGAATGAAGTGGTAAAAAGCGGTGGGTGTATACCGGTGGTGGTGAAAACAGGGGTTGATCAGAGCAGTGACGTCTTGAATACAGGAGTATAAAGATTACTTAAACATGAATCATGCTAAATACAACTTTGAGACGGTAAATGAGAAGGGAAACAATTATAACATGGTTAAAAGCTCTAAAAAGCCGATTTTGAAGAATAGGTCTCCTTTAACTACTAAAAACTGAGCTGACTGAGATTTGTGTTCAAATGTAAAGTGCATTATTAATACAGTAAATCAGGCACAATACAACTAATAAATTTGCCATGTTTAAATTCCACACACCACACAACATCTCCACATGAACCCCTGTCTCCTTATTCTCTTTCCTTCCTGTTTCGTCCACATCGCAGACTCTTTCCACCTCGTTGCATTTACAAGGACACTTAGAGCTCATTATGGGACAAACAGAGGACTATTATGGGATGGAGAGTGAAAAAACATCCAATCCGTTTAATTCAAGCCTGTTATAATAATCGGACAGCCCTTAAGCCATTCTGAAGTGGATTAATCCCGGCTAAGAGAAGTTTTTTTGAGGATTTTGAGGCCTGAGTTTGTTCACCCCAAACGCTGTGTTCTCATTGGATCACACCACTTTTTGGATGTTGCTGACCTTCATTGTCATTGGTCCGTTAAGGAACATGTGACCAGATATGAGCATGTTAACAAACTAACTTAATCAGAGTGGAATTTAACATTTTGGTGCATTGGGAAAAAGTTCTGACAGAGATTTTAGACTGCAAAAATCCCTTGTAATTTTCTCGGTTTAGATTACAGCAAAGGTGAAGTGTCTTGCCAGGGGACAGTGGGAACGAAACTACCTATGCTTTGGTTTTAACTTGGTAGCCTTTTTGGTGGCATGATGACATGAGTATTTATAGGCATTTATAGTAAATTCACAGATGATATTCTTTATCTATACTGATCATTAATTAATCGTCTTTTTCAGTTAACAGTTAGCAGCAGCAGCTAGTGATCATGCTTGCGAAATGGTTGGTCTAAAACAGGTTTTCTGCAGAATCAATGAGCAAAGCACTAGTTATTTGTAATAATAGCTGACCAATGAGCTCCTTCGTTTCATATACGCCACTGAAAAATCTGGTTGAATATGTTTGGTTCTGGTTTGAGCTGTGACGGAGGGTGTGGTGACCAGATACAAAATACAGAGAGATATCATTCTGGATTTGCCAGGAAAGGGTGTCATTGAAAGATGGATCAAATATGGAGGGTAATAAGGTTTACCAATATGATGTTGTTGCGTATAGAAAATAATTTTGATAAGAATAACCTTCGTGCACATGCTCAGTTGACCCCTGTCCCTGCACTTGTGGATGGTTGTGTTGATGTTGAAGTGATGGATCGTAGTCAGAGGAATGCACTGAAGGTACAACAGCTGTTTCACCTGTTCTGTCAAAACACCAGCTCAAACATCTGGACTTGTAAAATCTTTATAAATGTACTTTCTGTTCTGTACAGAGGTCAATGTGAGGAGCAGTTCACGTGTGCATGGGGCTGCCCTGTGTTACTGCCCATATGGAGGGTAAAGTGTCTTGCCAGGGGACAGTGGGAGTAACTAGAACTAGTCTTTGTTGATGACATGATGCCCTAATGGTTAGCACTCTCGCCTCACAGCAAGATGGTCCTAGGTTCAATTCCTGGGCTGGGTATTGCCTTTCTGTGTGGAGTTCTGGACAGCCCTGTGTTACTGATTTGAGAATTACTATCAAATTATGTACAATTTTCCAAGCTTTTACCAGTTACTCTGGTGTTTCCACGTTGGCAACATGCATGGGTTTTAGTTTTAATGATGTTTGTGAAATTCTAGAGTGAAATGTGGTAATGTCTTAATATGTCAGTGTTTTTGTTAGTAAATTCATTCTAAATTAGCTAATTATGTGTCCTGAAGGAAAACCAAAACCTAATGAATCCATAAAATCTGTAGAGATCAAAATAGGAAAATACTACTAAATTCTATTAACATGAATGAATGTACTTGTCTTCTTGTTGGAGGCAGTGAAGTGGACAAAATGTGTAAAAAAAAACAGTCTTCCAATTGTCCGATTCTATATGATATGTAGTTTTAACCTTGAGCTAAAGCAAACATACATTGATATTGCTTACATGTCGCTCTCACATGTAACTATGACAAACTCATATCCTAAGCTGCCTCAGTCTCCTGCAGTGGGACAGATGGGGGGACATTGTGGTGATGGATGCACTCTGTTATGCAGGATGCTTGTACAGGGCTGTAGCTGACGGCACATCTATAGTTTGCCCTTGGATTATCACATTAAACTAGGAAATAGAATACTACGTCTACTTTAAAGAAGACCTATTGTGCTTGTGTCTGCTGTACAGTTCAAATCTATGACACCCGTGGATCATTATGTTATAATTTGCACCTTTTTAATATTCATCTAAAACGACTTAATAAAAGAAACAAGCTGACTTTCGCGTTAGAAAACTGCAGTGCCCAATGCGAGGTGACATCGCCGTAAACGTCATCCTAACAAAGAGCCGTGTAGCTGTCGGTCCCGGATTTTTTTTTTTTTTATTTATACCAAAATGATTACGTGTAGCTGTCGTCCCGGATTTTTTTTTTTTTTATTTATACCAAAATGATTACGTGACACTGCTGAATCCTACTCATATCATCGATTAAGAAAGTAATATTGAAGAACGAAGTAAGTACAGACCAGTGGGCGTAGGCCGAGGGCAGTAAAAACGGGGATTGACTGGCAATATGGCGTCTTGAAAATAAGCGATTAAAGATTGCTCAAACACGCACAAAAATAACTTTGAGAGGGTAAATGAGAAGGGGAAACAACTATAACATGGTTAAAAACTCTGAGAAGTCAATTTTGCATAATAGGTCTGCTGTAAAGAGAGAGTCTTACATTATGGGGTATTAACTGCTAACATAACATATTTAGACCACCATGTTACCTTTTATTGTTTTGAAAATGCTATATTTGCCGACAACAACAAATTTCTAATAAGTTTCACTTTGGTTGTCTGCATTCTGCTAATGAACACCAGGTTTGTGAAATTGTAGTGTATTGTTTTGTATCGTGCTTTTGTATATTTATGGAAAATTGTAATGTGGGAGCATGAGCGACGTAGGCTTGGGAGCTGAGTCTTGGATTGGATCGTACTGCTAACTGTAAGAAGGGTTCCAGTAGGGCCCGGGAGAGATCGCTAGATTACTCAAACATGCGTGACATAACACCCCCTCTTTAAGTCATACAGTGTAACATTTCAGCCAATAGATAGACAAAAAAGACAAAAGATATTATTATTATTAAGAGTGTGTAGGACTTTTACCTCACGCTAAGAAGGTTCCGGATTCTACTCTCGGGTCGCCTTTGTGTGTTCTGTTTCTGTGTGTTTCTTCCTGTGTCTGGGTGGGTTTCCTCGGGGCGCTCTGGTTCCCCTATCAACCCAAAAACATGATAAAATTAGACAAATACTAAAACCCAACACAACTGAGAACTAAATGAGAACTATAAACCGGGACTGCATACCAGTTCTAATAACTCTACGATTGTACCCAACCTTATTTCCATATATTTTCACCCAGTTCCCTCTCATCTCTTGTCGTCTAAACGTCTTTGAGAGAAGGTCCCTGATGGTGTGGTGGAGACAGAGGATTATAAAGCTCTTCAATCTGACGTAATCCTGGCTTGAACCTGACTCTAATCTCTGTGTGAGGAGTGACAGAAGAACTCCTTCAGAATCACTGTTCAAATACTGCTCCTAATGTAACTGGTCTCTCGAATCTTCTCTAATCAGAAGGTTCTGGTTTGATGTATCACAATTGCAAACTGTTGTTGTGTCCTTGGCCAAGACACTTAAACGACTTGCTAGTAGTTTGCGATGCTTATACCTATCTACTCCTTACTAAGATTCCATGATTGGCATTGACTTAATGCGTTGTATTACTTTGGATGCCCTTCCCAATGCAGTCCTCTCCATTTATCAGGGCACGTGAACACAACAAAAAGTAGATCTCATAGTTGTTTATACTGTTTCCATATTTACAATGGAACTTATTAAACTGTTTTTGGAGGTTCTATTGTTGTGGAAAGACACTGGTGATGACATTAGATCAAAAGATATTTTCAAGTAAGAGCATCTGTGACGCACGTGGAGCTATCAAATAACAGCCATCATCAATCGATATTAATAATGGGAGCGTAACCAGCTAGTTACTTAAAGGTGCACTGTGTAACCTTTCTGGTTTTCCACCATCTGCTTGTCTCCATGGAGATGTTATTGGTTTATGCATTCTTATTGTAAGCATGTTCGCCTCTCCACTGGTCTGACCTGTGATGTCACCTGATGCCTCCGTGCAGATATATAAGTTTGGTGTCATTCAAGGTAACGCAATAACATCTCCATGGAAACACTAATGCTTCACAGAGACGCATATGCCATGAAACAAAACATAACTTCAACTTTTTCTCCTGAACAAACACTTTAGTTTTCTACCGGTCCACATTTTGATGGTGGTCTAGGGCCACACCTGCAGCTGAGTTCTGCTACACTTGAAGAACATAATGGAATAAGAAAACTATAGCGTGGGATGGAGAGGGGACAAAGAGAATCTGTCATGAACATCATTAGAACTACTCCAACACAGAAGAGAGCGGAGATAGACACAAAACATGAATTGAAGTCACCCATCACACCATGGGGGAAACATTAAGCTGCTATACAAGATTACATTTTGGAATTTACCTTATTTTTATACAAATGTAAAAAGGGTTTCTGATGAAAAACTCTGTTGCAACAATCAAAAAAAATAACAGAGATGAGAGATAAGAGGACTGTGGATATCTAAAATGAATTTCTGTTGAATTCAAAGGAGCTGTTAACTTGAAAACTACCAGTAAATTACATCACAAGGTTTAGTTTAGTTTATTTAATCATGTACAGGAGCGTTGATCAAAGAAACATTGAAGATGCTTTGTACCAGACTATAAACTCCATCTGCAGTCCCTTAGACATACAAAACACAGGTGGAACAAAGCATTTTGAGCTGTGGAAATGTAGACAGTCTAAAATTAAAGGGTTACTCAAACGTGTGAATGAAACAAAACACAACTCCAGGTATGTTTTTGATGAGATAACAGCAATATAATGGCTTAAAGCTCACAAGAGTCAGTTTGTGTAATATAAGAACTTTAAGATGAAAGAGAGAAGCCAAAGGTGCTATATTTTGCGCAATACACGGCCTTTAAACCAGAAATAAAGTTGCAAATTAATCAAAATAAAAGACGATAGAGTTACACAAGTTTTAACCAAGTCTCTCATATGCTAGAAAGTACACATAATAGGCATTGGAATAAGACATTGGAATAAGGCATTCTTTTGGCTTTTTGGCAGTGGGAGCGTCTATAAATACACTCTGACACCTTGAACAGGTTCCTCTGGCTCAGGTTCAGATGCAAAGCTTTGAAGAACAAATCCAAACTGTATTAAACTGTCATGTTTTCACTCGCTCCGTCAGGCCGCTTTGATTCATCACCAAACCACACACATTTACATTCTACTGTCTGATTAAAGAATTAGAGGTTTATATAATAATCTGGAACAGTCTTAATTCCTGGAAGAAGACAGGGTAATGAAACAATTAACAACGATTATTGTATTGGGTTTTATAATGAGCTTTGTTGAGTCATATCCTACCTCTTATTTGAAATACAAAGAGTTTCTTTACAAAACAGGCTTTTGTGAAAACGCAGTTAAGCTTTTCAAATGAACTGTCACATTCACAGCACAAACTTAAAGTAGCCTAATAAAGTCAAATATTTTTCCCATACTGACAGCTTTTGGGATCAAAATAACCACTGTGTGCTGTCTGCTTTCAGTTATAAAGTGATTTTACCAGCTGCAAACCAGTAAGTCTGCTGTTAGCATGCTAGTTTTTGTTAGCATAGTCTGACGGCAAAAGTGAAAAACACTTATAAACTCATTGTGGTGAATAATTAGGATGCTAGGAATATGGTCGGAAAGGAAGGAATAACTTTGTATCATTGTAAATTGTTGAACTAGTTAAAGTTTTTTTTATGATTTTAGGACAGTTAAAATCAGGCACAGCTGCTTTTGTTTGCCTATTTAAAAGTTATTCAGCCCTTTTGATGTGGACAATTTTGGTGGCAACAAAATGCATACAGAGGAGCTATTTTGCTAATAGTCCAATATATTCTTAACTACTGGAAAAAAACAGCATTATTATTTGAAAGTGGGTTACACATATGGATTTCTGTGATTACTACCTATGAATTTTTCCAGCTTTTTCAGTTCCGATACTGATTTCAATACCATAACTTTCTGCTGATACCCAATATCAACCAATACCAGTGCAGAGACTGAAAACAGCATCTATTTCCTAAAAAATAATAAAATAATAAAATAAAATAAGACAAAACTGATTCACATGTGTTATTGTAGCTGTTATTTATCTCTAAGTAACTACAGAACAACTTTGTGTAAATAAAAGTTCAAACATTATGAGACTTTCTAGGCCAACTACGACCAGTAAATAGTCTTATTACATAGATTTATATGTCCAACCATCAGCTGAACCGACATTTGGAAGCCGATATCCAATCCAGTAAATTTTTCAGCCAAGATCAGATCGGTGATACTGAGGCAGTGGCTGGATAACATTATTCCTTTGCAACAAAATATAAAACAAGATAAAATCATAATGTAATAGTTTTATACTATGGCTTAATGTCACTGTAGATTAGGCCAAATGATAGTAGCATATTTGTTTCCAAAATATTAGGAAAACTCTACTATACCAGTTCCAGACTTGTCACCTACGTGCCTGTTTATTCCCACAGCTCTTATCTCTCATCTGTGTTTCGTGTTTTCTCAAAGCACAGATGCTGCTCCTGCTTCCTCTCAGCAGTGGACCCTGACCTAAAGTCTACCATTTACTGTTCTCATAGTGAGGGCATCTGATAGGATCAAGGTGAGAACCATGCAGGTCCTTCAGCGCCATCACACATACAGCTAAATACACTTATCTAGTCAGAGACAGATCCAGGACAGGAAAGTTACAAAGAGTCACATTAATATGCTTTTTATGAAGGTATGTTTGAAGTAAGGGAAGAGGAAGTATTCCAGATGATACAGTTTTGCGCAGTGTGAAAGTAGAAGCATGAGGGTGGAACAAAAGCAGTAAACACAGATGATGGGAGGTTGTGATGGCTGAACTTTTCCCAGCATATCTGCCTGAGAAGGGACTGAATAATACTGACGCATGGGATCAAATAAGATAAGATATCGAGATTTTAGCTCAATCTACACTGTTCAATTTTTTTTATTGGAATTTTGACTGACGGCTTATGTACCAATTGTAAAATAAATTGAAGAAGTCTGAGAGTTGAAGAGAAGAGGCATGAGGCTGGAGTTCTAACACAGGAGAAGTTTATTTACCATCAGTACAGGACCCAGCACCTGGAAACATAAACCCTCAAGACACTGTGAGAGTATTGTCCATTCCAATGTTGTGCAGTCTGGCCATGCTTCCGCTGTAGGGAGTATTATACTTCTGATGATGTTGGCCAAGATAACAAGAACTGAGCTGTCAGTGAGTGGCCTCATTACAGCACAGCAGAGCAATTTCATTATCACTACCACATTTTTGCACTGCATTAGCGAGGGCTCACTACATATTTGCCTTGTCAAAGCCTCTAAAAGCCTCTCATAGTCATTATTCATTCATTCCACACTCTGTGCTGCCAATCTGTGCCATCAGACCACATTTGCACTAGGCAAGGTAGGTGAAGTGTCTTGCCAAAGGACACAAAGACAGAACTAAATACATGCTGCACATACATGGTGTAATTTGGTGACAGAATCTTGTGTTGAGGTGGTTCATCTCCTAAGTGTATTAAGTCATATAGAGATGTGTTGAGTGACAGAAGAAATGAGATGGAGCACAGAATAACCTCTCTGTCCACAGTAGATTTATGGTCCTTTTCCCGGACCCTATCTCTGCTGTGTCTTTATTTCACATATTGGTACTGTAAATCCTGTACTGACCCACAGACCTTTAACAAAACCAAGAAAATGGATTGTGTTAATCCTATTTCCCCCATTTACCCTTTGAATGGATTTTGGTGAATGTTTCATAACCTAACAATATAAAATCAAATCTGCTTTTTATTACGTTTCAACAAAAAATAGATCAGAATGTTCATTGTCATTTCCAAAATCTTTTAAACAGTCCATTGCATCATCTTGGTGGTATCCCCAGAATGCCCCTGTTCACATCCATCTCGTCTGACACTCATTTAGATCATAAAATTCTCAAATTTCACTCAAATATTCACCCGAAGCTTTGTTTTTCACTGCCTGCTGAGAATGTATGACTTTGGGCCTTAGGCGGAACATATCTCCCACTTCTATAACTCCATTTGTCCATCATCACAGGGAGAGGAGCATTCAGGCGCACAGCTGGAGGTAGTAAATGTCAAATCATAGAATTATTTGGTGTAATATGAGAAATAAAGACAAATTGAAGTGTTAAAATAAGACGTTCTGAGCAAATGTCCAACTGAGTAATATATTTCATGGAGGAAGTTGTCAGTAACAACTATTATTAAAAAGTAAGTTTTTGTCAGACATAAAACTGTTTCCATTATCAATATGCAAACATTCACAAAAAATCTTGACATCTGAATTGTGTTACATATTTTAAATAGATCCAAAGCAAATAATTTAGATTTGAAGGTGATTTTGAAATACATGCATAAAATATTTAAATGGAAAAAGGCCATATAATGCATTTATAGGGTTAACATATTTGAGGGCGTTGCTATAACAACCTGGGATCCAGAATGCACTTACTACTTAATACTTTACGAAGATGTGAGTCTGCTCATTGGTGAATCTCCCTGAGTTCAGATGAGCGTGATTGACAGGTGGATTAGCCAATCAGGTAAACTTGTGGTATCAAAATAAATATGGCTGCTTTCAAGGAAAAAAAGATCACAGGAGACTAAAAAAACACGCTGATTTCTGCTGAATCAATGAGCGAAACACCAAACCGTGTTAATCTGAGGTGAGACAAATTTATATTGAAAATTATGCATGACCAATGAGCTCCTTCGTTTCACATGCAAAACTGAAAAAAACAAATAATAATAATAATAATTTGATTGTATAATCCTGTTTGGTTCTGTTTCCAGGCGTGACGAGGCCAGATTGATATCCCTCTGTATAAAAAATAAATATAAAGAGATATCATTCTATATCTTTCTGAATTAAAAACCTTTGCAAAACTAGAAGTATAAACAACTGGAAAAGTATGGATAGCCAAAATATTAAGCTTATTTGTCATCAACTGATCTGAATTTCAAAAGTGTTGCCTATATTAGCTATAAAAAACCTCTTTTAAGCCATGCTATAATGTTACCTCCTCAAAAACATCCTGGAGTTGTGTTTTGTTTCATTCACACGTTTGAGAAATCCTGCATTGTTAGTCTGTCTACATCTCCAAAGATCAAAATGCTCTGTTCCACCTTGTGATGTCATGAAGCGGTAGTTTTCAAGTTAACACCTACCTTTTACCTTTAGTGTAGTAGAAATTGGAAATTCCAGGGCTGAAATTATCCAAATAATTATAGTGGAGGTGTATGGAGTTTAAATACATACTGGAGCACTTACTGTATTACCACATGATATCACAAGGTGGAACAGAGTGTTTTCAGTTTGAGAGAAGAACTCAGCCTAAATATGCAGGGTTTGCGAGTTAAACATGTGTGAATGAAACAAAACACAACTCAGGGTATGTTTTGACGAGGAAACAATCCTTTAAACAACATAAATTCATTATATACTGCAGTTATTAACCAGCATTAAGGCTGAATCTGCTGGGCTGAAATGTGAGAGTAACATGGCCCTTTAAATCTCCAAAGTAAAAAGTCCTAACAAAACTTTTGAATCAATTTGAATTAAGTCGGGTGTTAACTGCACGATTTTGGCTGTCTGCGACTAAGATGGAGCACCAAGCTTGAGGCAGGGCACCTTTCTTGACAAGTTATCCATAGTTTAAGCCTGAAAACTGAGTGCGATGGTGCAGAGGCGGGTGGGTGGTGAATGGGGTGCTGTAGTATTGGTATGTGTAAGTAGAGCGCGGACTCCAGTGTTCTGACAGAGGAGCAGCTGTGATAAATGGAACCAAAGATAGATGAGGATCTGAAGGTCAAATCTGTGCTTACATCACTTCACTGCAGGGGAAATCAAGAAAAACGGTTACTGCAAAGCCTAAAGGTGTGTTAACTTTTCTGGTGAGGGCACCTGCTTGTCTATATGGAGATGTTATTGCTTTGTCTGGAATGTTCCACAGTATAGCATTCAACTCATCCATCTTTGTCATTTGCAAGTGCTCACCTAGAAATACATGTATTCTTGTTGAGAGAAGGCTTGCCTCTCCACAGATCTGACTCGGCCTGGTAGTCTTATATACAAGTTTAGTCCCATATTGTAGGACACCTCCATGAAGACAAGCAGGTGGCAGATACCCCACCAGAAAAGTTACACTGTACAGCTTTTAAAAGAAACTTGATAATATTTATTCACTTTCAAAACAACACAAACTGGTTACTATTTTCTTTATTTAGGAAAGATGTGAAAAAATGAACAACTAGCATGCTAACACGCACAGATGCAGACAATAAACGTACTTATTTTGACCTGGGCCTGAAATACATGGGAAAACATTGAGTACAGGACCTTTAAATACTTGTAGGCTATAATAAAAAAAAACTTGAACATTTACCGTATTTTCCGGAGTATAAGTCGCACTGGAGTATAAGTCGCACCAGCCAAAAAATGCATAATAATGAAGAAAAAAACATATATTTCACATATAAATCACATTTGAGTATAAGTCACACCCCCGGCCAAACTATGAAAAAAAGTGCAACTTATAGTCCGGAAAATACGGTATTTGCTTTCAAAACATCACAAACTGGTTATTATTTCTTTTGGTTAGGAAAGATGTGAAAAAAATGATATTTGAAAGATGTTTTTTTTTACATGGATGCCCTTCTTGTTGCAACTAACATAGATCAAAAGTATGGTTAGCTTACGCTGGGGAAGGGAGGTAGAGATGGGGTGAGGTTTGAGACGAAAACACATCCACCGGTGGGTAAACATTCGACCCACTATGCCACTACCACTCAAGAAGTAAACCAGTTGTAAACAGCGCTTTGTTAGTTCCAGACTGAATGTATTTGGCGGCTTTGAGAATAGCTGGTTAGCCACTGTTAAAGGTGCAATTTGTCCAAGTGCTGACAGTTGAACAAGATACCACTGCAACACATGGGAAGGCAGTGTTTATGGTCCTGGGGGTATTTGGGACCATAATTCTTCACCCAAATAAGTTTCAAAAGACAGAAAGTGGGTTAAAGGTGTTGATCCAGTTTTTGTTTTTTTTCATGTATTAGGTAAACTTTGTCTTGTTCCAGTATAGATATACTGTAAAAGCTCTGAAAGTCAAAATGAGACCACTGTCTGCAGGTAATTATAAAGCAGTTTTATCAACCATGAAACAGGGACTAAAACTGATGAGCTGTTAGCATGCTAGTTGTTGTTAGCATTACAGTGAAGAAACACTTATAAACACATGGCAGTGAATAATTAGGTTGCTGGAAATGTGTTAGGAAAGTGAGGAATACGTTTGCAAACTATTTGAAATGAGCTGGTCTGTTCTTCACATTTTAAATAAAATTCCGGTGCACTAAAGGTGCTGTACCTGATTTTTACTTTCTTAAAAACTGTGTGGAGTTGGCCAAAGTTATTCCTCACTTACCTTATGTATTCAGAGCATCCTAATTATTCACCATGATGAGTTTATAAGTGCTTTTCACAACTCTCAGAGACCAGTGTGGAGTTTTGCTGTGACGGTAAAGCTAACAACAACTAGCATGCTAACACGCACACATGCATATGGTAAACAGTGGACATATTTTGACTTAAGAGCTGCTTATACATCTACACTGGGGCTGAAACACATAGAAAACATTAGGTAAAGGATCTTTAAATACTTGTAGGCTATAATGTTGAGAAATTGTTATTATAAACTACTATTAGAACCCAATATTTGAAGGGTTTACCACAGAGATATTGTAAGAGAAAAGAAAACATATCTGAGTGCACTTGTGGTGGAGTGAATGTAGTGTTTTAATGGTGGTTTTGTTATGGAGCAGTGGCCCATGACTGAAGCCTGCAGCTGTAAGTGTGTTCTGCTCTGAGTGGAATACTTCATGTTTTGTCTTTAATGTGCTTGTAGAATATGTGAGTTAAAAATAAACATTCAAAGACAAAAAAAGAAAAGAAAAAAAAACATTGCAGGGGATAATGGGCCCTGGAGATACTTGAGTCATACAGGAAGGTTTTATTTGACAAATGTCTGACCAGATGTGTGTAGGAGTATCTAGTCATCACTACATTTCAGATCTTTTTTTCTGGTCATTTGTAATAAACTATCCCACATAGACACTTTGTTGATTGCAATAGTAAATAAATACATGTAAATGGGTTCTCTGACTTCTGCTAGAATGATCCCACTGGCCTCAACTTCTTATAATGGCATTTCATTGTAGCAAGCAGTGGATTTTCCTTCACAGACTTTTTTTTTGTAAACATGGCCCACAATATTTGGGGAAAGTATTTTTAAGAGTAGATCTATCTCAAAATCAGATTTTCTCTGTTATTGAGTTTTACCTGTGCTGTCCATGAACTTTCCATAATTACACACTGTTGTTATTATACAGGCACAGTTCCGTATTCAGATTTTTCCGTATTCTGCAACTCAAAGCATTGCACTGTGGGAAGAATAACTGCTGAGGGGGGAAAACTTCAACAAACAAAGTCATTATTTTTGGACGGAAGAACCTGACACTTTACATACAATCAGCATATTATAACAGATGTCAGAGCCAAACTGTACGGCGTCTGGTTGGCCTGTGGGTAGCACCCTTGTATTGTACCTGTGGGGGTCAGGCCAGGTATAAAGGTGCTGATAACGTTATTAGGTGTGCGACCCGGTAGAGGCCAATGGTTGTTAACCGCTCATTTTAAATGGAGTTAATGTGTTAAGAATAAATTATCTGAAGGTCAGATGAACCTCATTGGACTGGATAACAGTGTAAAGAGCTCCTCTGCTGTCGGCTGTGACTTGCACCCTCAGAGGAGGAAGAGGAGGAGGAAGATTGACTAGAGATGCAGCAGCAGCTGGCGCCAAAGCTGGAGCTTGTCAGAAAATCTGTAAAATCCAGAGAGTGCCCACACCATATCCACCTCACAGGACCACCCCAGTGAGGTGCTCATTGACCCCCTCACCAAGCCCTAGGCCTCCTTTGGATGTCCTCAGGGTGAGGTGTCCGGGTGTGTTCTCCAGTCCAGAGGCCGGCCCTACATGCAGCCTCTCTGTACAGGCCTGTTTCAGCAGCTAGAGGAACAAATGTGCCACCGCTCCCATAGGGGGCATTAGGTGCACCGCTGCTCCTGTAGGGGGCGGCAATTGTCCTCTTGGAGATAAATAAAGTGCTATCGAATTGGACTGGTTTGACCTCTCATTTATTAGAACACATCATTAGATTAAAGAATATATAATGTGTACATGTATATCAGAAAGTGCACTGTTAGTATGCTAGTTGCTGTTAGCATTACCTTGATGGCAAAACTCCACTCTGAAAGTTATGAAAAGTGCTTATAAAACGGTCACGGTGAATAATTAGGATGCTAAAAATACATAGGATAGGTGAGGAATGACTTTGAACTACTGAAAGTTGTTCAAAATGAACCAGTTCTCATTTTCATGTTTTGAAGACAGTAAAAATCAGGTACAGCGCTTGATCAGAATATCAGAATAGATCAGATATTGTTTTTGTACCTCATAAGGCTGATCCTTTTGAGCAGTTCCTCCATAGATGTGGGTTTAGGCTGTCGCAAGACTTGAACCCTTTGTCTAAACCAGCATAAATGAACTACACCAAAGCTAAATCAGGACTAGACCAGGACTAAACCAGGGCTAAACCAGGATTAGACCAGGACTAAACCAGCACTAAACCAGAACTAAATTGCGATTATAATTTGATTGTGATTAATCTTTGTAAACACAGTGACCAAACCTAGTGATGTAGCATTACAACGGAACTACAAAAAGATGTGAAAGATGCCTCTGATTCCCATGTACCAAGGACACACAGGTGATTGAGCCCAGCGCGACAATACAAGTTAATGAGGCAGGGGCCATTACAACAGCTGGGACGACAGGAGAAGCGTGGATTTGTGTGAAACAATCAGGGAGTGAATGGACCGGAAAATATAGTTACGAGTGAGACAAGCGTTTAGAAGACAAATCACTTCTTATCAGTCTCCTCCATCATCCCTGCAGCATTCCTGTGTTTGATTTATAGTTTTGTATTATGTTTGACAAAGAGTATTTTTACTAGATATCTGGAGAGGTGTGGTTTATATATAAAAACTTAAGTGTTAGTTTGCAGGTGCACTATTTGACCATGATTAAGTCCTCATCCTAATGCTACTACTACTCTCTCCTCCTACTACTACCACCACCATCTACTACTACTCCCTACTACTATTACCTCTTATTACCACCTACTACTGCTCCCTACTACTATTACTACTACACTGCCCACAACTACCACTTACTACTAAAGACTACCCCCTAATACTACCACCTACTACTACTCCGTACTATTACTACTACTACTCCCTACTACTACTGCCTCTTACTACCACCTACTACTGCTCCCTACTGCTATTACTACTACACTACTACCACCTACTTCTACTCCCTACTACTCTCCACCATTACTATTGTACTATTGTACTATTGTATTACTACTATTACCACTACCCCTGGCAGGGGCTCCCAGTGACCTCACCCCATTTTGGAGTGAAAGTCTTCAGCCTTATGAAATGATTGCTATTACTTTTCACATCTATAACACTTATAGTTTTGAAACTATTAATTAAAATAAACTTTTCCCATTTCCCCATAGACTTCAATGAAACAAGGCTCCCTCAATTAACACTACAACTGGAGAAAAAAGCAGGAGCAGTTATGGACATTGTTCTGTTCTATTTGTTCATAAATGGATAGGATTAAGGATGGGCCCATCAATCATAGGTGTATAGCCAAAGATGGAACCAGATAATGCCAATTGTGTGGGGATAAACTATGGGATTTAGTCAAGCAAAAACAGATGACTCTTCAACATTTACAGGTAATATCAATAAAAGAGCTGGCCACTTTTAAACAGCTTATCGGCTTTTGCAATGAGATTTGAGATAGCAGAAGAAGAGGTTTTGAAGAAGAGGATTTGCAAATGTAGTTTTTAGTTGTTATGTGACAAGAGGCTGCAGACGAGAGATGCACATTCCATGCCGACCTTTAATATTTCCATCAGAAAACACTATAAAGTAGCATTTTTGAACTCTGTTTGAGGCAAAGTCTTTGGAGTTGAGTTTGTCCACTCAGCGTAACAGCCCCTGCTCTGTTTTCATTGATGTTTGGTCCAGCAGCCTCCTGCTGAGCCTCAGAGCAGCAGACGAGGCAAAAGTTTGTGATGGTCCTGCTTTTGTCCTGACGCAGCATTTTACAGTGAGTCCGATCAAAGAGCAGAGAGAACGAAGGCTGAATACACATGAGCTCAGCATAGACTGTATAAAGAAGTGGACTAAGGGAGAGTGACGTCACCCATAGCTTTCGGCTTCAGTCAAATGAAGCTCATCGAGGCTAGAGCAGTTGCATGGGGAAATTTTGAGTAAAGTTCCATATTAGGAATTACAACCGCGAGTATCATAAGAACCAAAGAGCCAATCCAGAGCGGGCTGTTGAAGGTAACGCCCCTTCCCACTCGGACTGCTGGTTTAGCAGGGAGCGGGCGCTTAGCAATGCTGTCAATCAAACCTGTTGCTAACGCTAGCGAGAGTGACCTCGGGGAAAGAAGGCGCCTGATTTGTCTGTTAGTAATGTTCATGTCTTCATTTCAGCTCCCTTCCCATGTTAAAGAGGCCCCCACAGTCTCTACGTTTAAGACCAGGCTTAAAACGTTCCTCTTTGAATTAGCTTATGGCCAGGCCAGTTAGGTGCAGAAATGAACCCTGCAGTTTTATTTAAGCTGCCTAGGGGTAGCTATGCTGGGGGAAGTATGGTAACCTGAGCACTATCCTCTTTTTCCTCCTATTTTCCCTGTTAACAGCACTCACATGTTGTTCCCTGTCCCACTCCCCTCTGGGGAGTGCAACAGTTTCAGATGCCTGGCCGCTGACCGTCCGGTGATGGCCGGACCCTAAATCTCCTACTGGGAGTGCAAAGTTTCAGATGCCTGGCCGCTGACCGTCCGGTGATGGCCGGACCCTAAATCTCCTACTGTGCCCTGATCCTGTTCTGTGGACCCGGATCCTCCCTTCCCTCGGCTGAACGGATGGCCCAGTGCCTGGCTGGGGTGGCTCCCGCCCTGCTGTAGGTGGGCCTCCTTCTGTCCTTTAGTTGAGTGGGCTCTGGCCCTACAGTCTTGAACTCTATCTGCAGATGGATGTGCATTAGTCCTGGACACATCTGCAGCCTGCCCGTCCTGGTTCCGTCCTGGTTCCGTCCTGGTTCCGTCCTGGTTCTGCTTGTTTTCTGTTGATTAATTTGCTTGTCTGTTTCTGTGTCATTGTTGATTTTCTAATCTTTCTGTTGATTAAATCAATTCTCATGTTCAGCCCTAAGAGGCAACTGCTGTTGTGATTTTGGGCTTTACAAAAATTAATTGAATTGAATTGAATTTACAGACACAATAGCAAAATAAAAATACCAGGATCATGTAGAGCTGGTCAATATGACAATTTTAAAACCAAACTGATGAGCCTGACAGCAGCAGTTACGAAGAGAGGGGCAACGGTTTTCCAATGTAAAGTGAACTGGAGTCAATGAAGCTGGAAGCACACCCGTGCTCACTTCCTATTTGGAACAAGGCGGCTAGCGGGTTAGCTATGTCCATCTATATATATATACAGTCTATGGAGCCCAGGCCATATACATATACACTTCTGCCTCACAGCAAGAGGAGCCCTGTGTGAGGCAGTTTAGCATTTGAATTCATAGCCATGTCGCTTTAGCTTTGTCTCATGCACGAGTACAACAGCAAAACAAATGATAACCAGAAAATGTAGCATTTCTTTTCTTTTCTTTATCTTGATTTATACATGATGATTTCCTCATCCAAAACATACCCAAATTGTGTTTTGTTTCATTCAAACCCTTCATATTTAGGCTGAGTTCTTCTCTCAAACAGAAAACATTCTCTTCCACCTTGTGATGTCATGTGGTAATACAGGAAGTGCTCCACTGTGTTTTTAAACTCCAGACACCTTCACTAGAATCATTTGGATAATTTCAGCCCTGGAATTTCCAATCACAACTAAACAAGAGGTAAAAGGTAGCTCTTACGTTGAAAACTACCACTATATGACATCACAAGGTGGAACAGGGCATTTTGAGCTTTGAAAATGTAGACAGACTAATAATGCAGGACTACTCAAACATGTGAATGAAACAAAACGCAACTCCAGGTGTGTTTTTGATCAACATTCTAACATGTCTTAAAGCTCTCAAGAGTCAGATTTGCGTAATACAGGACCTTTAACAAGCCGGTGAGATATTCTGACAATCTATGAAGGATTCACTTATAAACAAATTTCATACAGTGCTGTTCTCTTCTAACAGACAGCAAAGACCAACCCACTTTTCCATAGAGAATATAGTGTAATATAGATTAACACATTAGCAGTGGCCACAATGCAACCAGCATCACCACAGGAATACACAGTTTAACATTCAGACTCACCAGTTTAGTAGAGCACATAATCTTACACATCGTACAGTTCTAGCTTACCATGATGTTCGACACATTTGTTTGGAGGTAGGACAGTTGACCAGCATTCAGGGGTGTCGGACTGGGGGGTAAAGGGTACGGTTTACCCAGGGTCCAGTGCAGGGAGGGAGGAGCCCTCACAAAGTCTGTAATGAGCATTCTTCATTAGACAACATGTAATGAGAGCCCACCAAAATGATTTGTACCTAGGGCCCAAAATTTGGAGCTACACCCACGCATTTGTTTTGCCTGCTGTCCCGCTTAAGTTCAAGAATGAATGAAGTTAATGCAGCTTTAATATTACCTCCTAAAACACAGTTAGCTGATGGAATTAAATAATATGGAGGAAAACACTTGTGATGATGAGAGTCTTTTTTTGTGTGTTTGTGGTTTGTTTTGATCCGAAGTAAATTCCTGACATCACATTTTGCCTCGCTCTGCCTTCCTGTCTGTTGTTCTATAGGACACGGTCTCTCTCTGTACATGTTTATAAAGACTAATGCAGCAGGAAGTGTTCTGATCCTGAGGGTTTAACAGTGCAAGATTTAGACCAGTCAGCGACTCTAACACCATGACCTATGACCTTTTTTCTCATCGATAAGAACTGTTTTCTGTCCATCCTACTTGTATTGCCACAGCGAGTGTTATCAAAGTTTCGAATTAGTTATTTTTTTATAAAACCAGGATAACAAAGGATTAAACAAGGTCTAATCCAGAACTAAACCAGTACTAAATCAGGTCTAACCCAAGTCTAACCCAGGACTAAACCAGGTCTAACCCATGTCTAACCCAAATCCAGAACTAAACCAGTACTAAATCAGGTCTAACCCAGGTCTAACCCAGGACTAAACCAGGTCTAACCCATGTCTAACCCATGTCTAACCCAGGACTAAACCAGTTCTATGCCTGTCCACTACAGACTGGACACTCTACACCTGCAGTTTTGGAGATGCCTAGACCCAGTCCTTGAACAATTCACACAATTGGTTAAACTTTTTAAAATGATTACCAAGACAAAACGTTTACCGGTACTTGCATCATAAATGTGCCATCATGAAACATCATATTATTCATGTCTTGCAGGGTTTGTAATTGTTACGGTTGGTCAATGCAGTTTTTCTTTGGACAACTAAAGTGCACACCAATTTACCTCTAGTGCTGTACTAGCACTAGAACTGAAACTAGATACACTTTTGAACAATACTTGAAAACAATTACATAAATATTTAAAAATTTGGACCTTTTCTGAATAGTCAAAAATAGTAAAAACAAACAAAAAAATATTACATAAAGAAAATGCTATGATTTTGTGTTGAAAATCACATTCTGTTGTCTTAAAAATCGATACCAAAATCAGTACCCAGCCTTTTTCTTAGTCAAAATCGTGTTTGAAATTTTAGTATCGTGACAACACTAAATCCAGTTCCAAATACTGCACGTTTTGGGAAAGTCCATTCTTCCTCACAACTCCCACTGTTGTGAGACTATCCCATTACACATCCTGCTGTTTTGTATGAGTCCGAGCTCTCTTTGATTTCCTCAGTTCCAGATTGTGATCCGTGGGTTGAGAGAAAACCCCAGCATCATGTAAAGCGTCTTTGTGTCTGACTCTGGTCCATTGTCCTTCTCCTCCAGGCTCTGGTCTACAGTCGGCTCTTCTGTCCACTGTGCTGTGAGCTCAGCCTTCATCTGGACAGCCCACAGAGAGGACCATCTCCAGACGCCTAAACGTCTCACACTCAAGTCACAACACGTCTTTATACTGAGAGGAAATGGTTTGAAGATAGAACTTTCTTGTAGCAGAGGACTTAAAGCCATAATATCTAATATCTAATATCTAATACTTTTTACCCAAAAAATAGACTAAAATTAAAGGCTTTCTTTTTTCTCCAATTTGTTTGTGTTGCAATTGCACTGATGAACATAGAAAAACATGCATCCTTACTGTGAGTGGGCTTGCATCTCCACAAACCTGACTCTTACTTGGCCTGAAGGAGGGCCTCAACCTGCATGTTTCCATGGAAATGATGCTATAATCTTCAACAGTGTGGCATAAACTGTATCTATAGAAAATGAGACAAACTCTGCACACTTATTCCCAAACTGCATTTAATGTGACAATGGTTCACTCAGTAGATCTTGCTCTGTCTCTACCTGAGATCTTTTTCTGCCCAGAGAACGGGAATTTCTTGATGCAAGTTGATATTATTGGTGTATCGTGTTAGTTCTGTATTAATTCAATAGTTCAACAACATAGTAGGTTGATGGATGTCCAAACCATAAGTGAACATGAAGTAACGTTCATGAATGTGGACAGGTGGGTGAAGAGTGCCATCTGCTGGACATTTTTCATACATTTTAGTGTTCACATCGATCCAAATGTTGAGGCAAACGTAACCAAATATATTTTAAGCATATGAGCAATGTTATATGTGTTATATACATTACTATTTATGTGTATCTGAATTATTGTCATTTAAAACAAACATAACATGGCTGCAGTAAACATTTAAAAGATTGGATTTATCACGTTTTGACAAGGATATTTTCTTTAATATCAATATAAAATGTATACTTCCTTCAGCCACAGAAGTAGCTTACTACCACATTGTATAGAGTGACTGAATCATGCAATGTAAAGTGTATTTGAGTGTCAACTCAAATACATGAGTATATTATTGTTATTTCATTCAACCTAAATAAAATCTAAATCTCAACTGTCATTATTTACATTATATTGTAAATGTGAAAATATTTAAAATTAGCATTAACAGTTTATTGTAAATTAAGAAAAATTGCTGGTGTATAAGGCTCATTAACAAACAACAAAGAATCCTGGCTCAAATTCAGACCTGAATCATTCAATTTCGAGCACCACTCGGGTTTTAGTCCAGACTTGGAGAAGATGTGTCAGAGATGTTGTTGCAGCCACAGAACAGTGTTGAGGAAGCAGTCTGTCTGAGTGTCCACACGAGACAGAGAGTGGCCGTCTTCAGGGAACCATAGTAGCCTATGGACAAGAACAAATAATCATAGACTTCTTGAATGTGTTCAAATGTCTTTAATTAATCTTAAAACAGACCACAGTTTAAGTATATTGTATATTCTGTGTTTCAGAAGCTATCTAGCAAATGTGTTGGACTAAGATTTCACTCAAATAAAGCGGAGAGAAAACAAAATACATCCAGAAAAATACTAGTAAAAAGGCTCAAACTTGAACTAGAACTTTTTTAGAACAGTGCCTATTTATAGATATCATACATCATGGTCAGATGGCCTCCCTAAACTTGGATCCATCTATTGCCAGCAGTGGGTATGAACCATAGGGGGAAAAAAACAAAAGCTTGCCTTAAGGAGCTCGATCGTCATGCTACTATAAGCATGCACTGAATGCAATTTGACAGCAAAATAGAACTGCAGGTATGTTTTTGACGAAGGGACAACAATGTAACACTGTTAAAAGTTTAAAATCCGTCAACTGGACAAATTGTTGTAGGAGTGAAGACGTTTCGCTGCTCATCCAAGCTGCAGTTCTGGTCAGATACTGGTGGACATTACCTTATATCTATTTGAAGGGAGGAGCTAACTACACTGAAACTCAAAACAACTATTGTTTACAGTTTCTGTTTGTAGTCTAGGCCTATTGTGTGCACTGTGCCTTAGTCTTACTTAGCATAGTCATTCAAGCCCCTAATGTAGGACTCAGGCACAGTGAACACTTAGGGTAACACAATAGGCCTAGCCTACATACTGAAACTGTAAACACTTGTTGTTTGAATTTCAGTGTAGTTAGCTCCTCCCTTCAGATAAGGCAGTGTCCACCAGTATCTGACCAGAACTGAAGAAGTGGCTTGGATGAGCAGTGAAGATGTTTCGCTGCTCAACGATTTGTCCAGTTGCCAGATTTTGTTTTTCTTTTGCTATGGATCAGACCTGGACGACTGAGGGATTACACAGATATTGTTAAAAGTTGAAAAAAATTTGCAAATTTGCACTTGCAACTACGAGTGACATAGAGCAATGTTTTACAAGAAACATCATGACATTTTAAAGCAGAATAACCAAAACCGGCTGTTACCTGACAGTCCTCCCCCTGCTCTTCAGAGCTCTGTACAGCTCCAGGCCCTGGTGAGGAGACACTCTGCGGTCTCTTCCCCCCAGCATCAGCAGCAAGGCACACTTCATCTACACACAAGTGCATCAGTATGGTGATCATCTGTTTCCAGTGTTACTACTCAAAACCATACATATACATCTCTACAGGCAAGGTTCAAGAAGCATTTTATCCACCTGTATGAACGTAGTGCCTCTTGATGTAAAAAAAAGTTAACACTGTGAAGTTACTCAGAGTCTGGTACAATTACAAAAGGTCACATTTCATGAGTAGTAAATACACATCCAGTTTTCCTGATTACAATGACATTTTATGAATTAGCACTAGTGTCTGACCTTTGGCGCGTGTGTGATGGGTGACCTCTCCAACATGGTGGCCAGAGCTTCAGCTGTTGGAATCTGCTCATAGGAGAAATGCATACCGACACTGCTGTATCTCCTAGACAGAGAAAAACATCTAGGTAAAAATACAATAATAAAATCATTACAAAGTATTCTCTATATACAGTATTAATTACCAGTCAATGATGTCGCTGGTCCCCAGGAGAGTGGCTGCATTCACCACAGGATTCCTCACTGCACATGCTCTGTAGACATCTGGGAACTGGCCAATCAGGTGACAGGACAGAAACCCACCGTGTGACCCCCCAAAAACCGCCAACCGCTCAGGGTCAAGGGTCGTGTCAGTCTGGAGGGCAAACTGAACGGCTCTCTGGAAAAAAAGAGGTAAGTAGCAAAAGTTAAACGAACAGCTATTATTCAAGTTAAAACAATTACAGAAAATATCACTTTTAGAATTGTTAAAATTACTTAATGTGTCTGTTTGTACTGATTATATTCAAGTTCTAGATTCATTAAGAATATATATATTTTTCTATCATTTATGAAGATTTTGACCATAGCATACTTGTACATCTTTGACGTCTTGTCGACCAATTTGGCCAATCAGAGACAAGATGCTGTCCTGGCCAAACCCTGTGGACCCTCTGTAGTTCACTGCAAAACAAAATGAAATAAGTTACCCATCGACATATATTATCATAGTGTAGAATTCTATGTTTTTCCTCTATAGACTGAAATGAGAAAATAAAAATTTAAAGTAGTGTAAGGAAACACGCTGCATTTCTTCTGATTGTTCATTTTCTGAGCACAAGGGCTACTGTAGGCCATAACCCACGCCAAAACAAGGGCAAAACAAAAGCAGTCTTAACTCGTAGTGCCAAAAACAGACCAGAAACTGATGAATAGAACCTTCACATCAACTCGGCATAGCAACCAAGTGTCACATACAAAAGCAGTTATATTAACAATAACACATAAACGGTTACATGAACAAAAGGTTGAAAGGCTGAACTAAACAAAATATCAGATCATGTCAGTATCTTATAACAAGAATTTGAAGTAATATGTATTTATAAAACACAGAGAAGATTTACAAAAACACAGAGAAAGAGACTCTTATCTTAATCATATATTGATGTATAGCATTTCATTTTTGCTCACCCATTAAAACAGCGAGTCCCAGTTGAACCAGAGCAGCTGTGGTGATGTTCCAC
>KN481470.1:49698-64073 GCA_000787095.1 Periophthalmodon schlosseri
CCTCTCCCCAGTCCTCACGGTACACACTGCGCTCCTGGGAACAGACAACACTGAACAATTATTTACCTTCAAACTACAGAGATATTCTTGAAAATGTCAGTTCCTGGCCTTTTATAAAACCATTTTTTACTCATTTGAACAGCATGCTGTTTTAGTCATATAACCCCCACCCTACTCTTACAATTAGTGTAAGTGCTCCCTTCCGCCAATGACATGTCATTAAAGTGTCAAATGATATAAAACAACATTCCTGAAGAGTTTTGAAGCTAGATTCTGTTGATAGTTTTGCAGTGTGTCTGAACTGTCAGGTCTCAGTGGTGTCTAACTTACTTCTATGGTGCTTCTATGATCTGTTTGTTGAGTTGTCATCCGTTTTGTGCGATCCCAAAGAAATTGCTATTTTATGCTCTGATATGACTGATCTGAGAATGTCTGAGACCAAAACGCCTGAGACACAAATTTAACACTATGTGACATCTAGACAAATACACCACTGTGTGACATATAGACTCGGTGGAACAGCCAAATTATTGGCCTGGATTGCTAAGACTGGAACACGCCTATCCTCTTAAATGCCAAATTATTGGCCTGGATTGCTAAGAATTATTATTATCTCATCAATACTAATTTTCACATCTGGCGAGGACATCTTTTTTGATGCTCTTACTCTCTCAGCTGCGATTATGAAAGCACAGACATTATGTAAGTTATACAAGTTAATTTGCTTACGTTTAAGTTGTTAAGCTTCTGTACATCAATCCTACTTAAGAGCTAACCTTGTTAACTCCCTTTTTAATCTTTTTTGTTCTCCATTAATTTCCATATATACATACATTTTTCCACTTTAAAAATTCAAAAAATTTTGCCACTCTAGTTCAGAATACAGCACACAGCATCTGCCTCACCTTCACATCTCCAGATGAGGCGTTTGGCGATTCATTTTTTTTCTCAGCGATGTACAACAGTTTGTTTTCACATCGCGACCAGGACAGACAGCCAAAGTGTGCTAGAAATATACAACAAGAAGACTATTACTACTATTTTTTTATTTTTTTAGCTAGCTTGGAACCCAGTATAAAGAAAAATCATATTTTTCTCACCATCTTCATAGATGCGTCCATGTTTGTTGAGGGCTGTGAGGTTCAGGCACTTTCTCAGGCCACGTTCGTCCCAAACCTAAAAAAACAAAATTATATAAGCCATGTAACTCTTTCTCATTACCGGTGGTTTGATTAAACATGTTTTTACCTCGAGAAGCTGGTGTCCACTTATGTCTTTGATAACTGCTCTGAGGCCTTGGATGGGAGAGAATGAACTGAGACATCTGAGGAAAAAAACAAACAAAACACATGATAACTGCTATTTTATCAAAACATGCCATTTACATTCCTAGTTGAGACTATTTTGGTTTGGACATTTCAAATATGTCCTTGCCCCTGATATCTGCAGAACAATAACAGTATTAAACTTGTTTTAATCAATGCCTTCTCCATTTGAAGGTCCATTGTCTAAGATTAAGCTATGCACAATGATTTTCAAACTAAATCTACAAGAATAAGGTGAGGTTTTGTAATGCAATGGAAAGATGTTTATCACTTACAAAGCAATTATAATACTTGGATACTTGAGTAATAAACTACTCCAAAAATAGTTACTTCAGTATCGAAACTTTTTTTTAAAGGTACACTTTTGTATAATTGTTAATGCCACATGTTTGTCTCAAGGAAGATACTATTGCTTTGCCTAGAACATTCTACCGTATGGCATTAAATGCATTCATCTCTATGGAAAGCTATTTTTGGGCACTAAAAACACCTGCAATTGAATAAATGCTAAATAGATATGTTTTATGCCATACTGTGGAACATTCCAGGCAAAGTAAAAAAATATTCATGGAGACAAGCAGGTAACAGACTCTCCACCTGAATAAATTTTAATAAAATGTACATGGTATAATTTGTATACTGTATTTCTCAACACTTGTTCATAGAGATGAGTTTGTTTCATTGACCCTGTATAAGGAAATTTGTCCTGTTGCATTTGACCCATTTCAGTGACTGAGGAGCAGTGCACTGTATAACCAGGATTATTAGGGTTTAACATTGTTATAGTGTTGCATACTATTACAGAACATCTGACTCACAGACATAATTGAAATAGTTGTGACAAAGTAACGTGTTGTTGAAACTCACTCTGCGTTGAGAGGAACAGCGGGTCCTGGGGGGAGGACAGACTGGATATTATGTTTCTCTTCTATGAGCAAGGTCCACCTCTGACAGAAACTGAGTCTGGAACCACGGACCAGCTCGTTCTGAGTCCACTCTGTACAACACACATGAGACTATAAAATATCAGCTAGAAAGGGTTAGTGTGCATCGGTTTTCATTAAGGCTGTTTTTGCGCAACCTGTCATTATTATAAGATTGCAAAGAAGTTAAGATGTGTCACTCATTCCTGCATATTCTGTCTGACACATTTAATAGGACCTATTAAAATTAACTGTAGATGTAGAATTTCTTGATATTATTAGAAAGAATTTCATTAGTTCTATCCACAATATCCTCACTCAGAGACAGTTACGGTCTGGACTCTGGTCAGACTTAGAATTTTTAGGTAGCCTATGTCTCACCTGTGCTGACGTCGTACAGCGTCTGTCCGTTCAGCTTCTGCTCTTTGACGTGCGCTCGAACCGGGACCGCGAGCGCGCACAGATCCGAGTACAGTCCCGTTATTCTCGCAGGGTCCATTACGCACACACGCACGCTTCCACGCACACACACGGACCTCCAAAACACCCCTTTTTAGCAGCAAGGAGGTGCAGCTCGGATTACGACTCTTGCAAGAAGGCAGTGCGTTTTACAAGAATCTCCTGGCGATTGCATTGACCTTCTTCAGAACAGTTCTGAACACAAGTTATTCGTGTGAAAATCTAACGGTCTCCATTCACGCGAGTTAATAATTCATTTGGACTGCTTCTCTGAAGTTGTATAAACGTGCCCGAAGTATGGCCCACGGTGCGAGTTCGTCCATGTTGAATGGACTGTACCACTGCACCTAAAAAGAGGGGTGTAATTCTATTACAAGTCCAACAGATGGTGTTGTTTTACCATGCGCCAAAGGAATCCTCTTCTCTACATTCTCCAACTGTCTCACCTAGGCTGGATGTTTCAAGGCAGGGGTTACTTATCAGCATCTTTCGAGAATATCTCGCATCCTTCCACCCATATTCACCTTATACGCACGGCACGATATCAGAGCGCTTTACCATTCACCCCACACAACACACCCTGGGACGCACAGAGCTTACTGTGAGATCGATTCAAACTCTTTCAGCTAGAGAACAAATAGGCCACCTTTCCCTCTGCGCGTAATCGAGAAAATTTGAAGTGTGTTCGCCGAGCTCCGGTGGCGCAATCGGTAATCGGTCAGCGCGCGGTACTTATAAGATAGTAACCTGCAGAGTGATGCTGAGGTTGTGAGTTTGAACCTCACCTGGAGCAGGACTTCAATTTAAAAGAGGCTAGCACTTTAAAACCTGAAAGTAAACCACGGCAAAAAATATAAATTACGTGTTGCGCGTGGTATCGAACATCCATAATTCAAAAATATAGCTTTCAGTAAGTGTAAGACACAAAATTGCTGGGCGTGCTCTGTGCTCCTTGAGCCTGGTGCCCATGAATGCGACGGTTCCCGCTCTTGCTCTGACTGTTCACTGCATAAATGGGGCATGGATGGTGCGTACTTGTGTCCCTTAAGAAGACTGTCCACCTTGCCTGCTTGATTATTATCATTAGGCCCTATATTGCAGCCCTGTGAGCTCCAGTGGCGCAATCGGTCAGCGCGCGGTACTTGCATGACAGTTCGAGCCTCACCTGGAGCAAGAACTTGATTAAATAAAACTGAAATTAGTCCACAACTTGGGATAGCTGCACATCAGTTAATCTCCCTATATCAAGCATCCATAGTGTATCACCCTCCGAAGACCTATGGATTTCAATCACGTGGTAAGATTGCATGAACTAGTATTACAATTCTACATTTGTCTAATTAATAGGCGACTAGTGTGCGGTACGTAAAAGACGGTAACGAGCAGAGTGATGCTGAGGTTGTGAGTTCGAGCCTCACCTGGTTCAAGGCTTTATGTGAATAGCTACATGTAAAAATAATGGTTAGATTAAAAAGTCACACATATGAAAAGTACAATAAACCTCCACAGAACAATCGCTCCTCAAAATAAGGCTCTTCAATTAGCAGTGCCATCTTAGACTATACATGTCTAAAATGAGTCAAGTCACCCAGACAATATATATACGATGTATTTCATTTTTTATTGATTCAAGTTGCAGTAATTTTCCACATTTCCTGTCTATCTGAAAACCAGACAGAGTAAACAGCACCACAGCACCATCCCAGATTTTAATAAATTAGGAGTAAAACACACTTCTCTCCAAAACAATGGTTAAAACTGGATATCTTCTCTCATAAATTCATCTGAGTACAAAGAATATAGCTTCTTAAACCCATTGGGAGTCTCCTATAGATATTATTTATTTAAAAAGTTAAATAAACTATCACACCACACTTCATTTTTGGCAGATTAAATCATGGCTCTGGTTTGAAATAGTCTGAAAAGACTTGAAAAGATAATGTAGTCTCTAGAGCAGTGTTTCCTAGCTGGTTCGTCAATGGGGCAAAACATAACTTAATCTTATGGGTAACACTAAACAGCAATTTTCTATCACCATGAGAGTACATAGGCCCTTGTCTCTCGAGTACTAAAGGTTTAGAAAAATAATGATAATTTTGTACAAAGTAGTGTCACAAAAACATGAATACAATTATTTTGGGCCCCACCAAACGAAATCCATTGCTCTAAAGGCGGAAAGTGAAAAGCTTTAAAATGATAGGAGCGATATGAAAAGCAGCAGTAATAGTAGAAATGGTATAGTTTACATTCCCAGTTAAAAATGGTTTATACCTTGATAGCTCTATGAAAGCCCTGTAATACCACCTCCAGCCTCAAGGGGTCAGTAAAAGAATACATTCATCATTTTTCAAAGCATGATCAAATATGTCTTTTGGATCAATTTAAAGTTCTTTTTAAAGTATTTAGCCCTGTAGATTTATCACTGAAGCAGGGCTGATCCAAGTGTTCAATTCATAAAGATGTGACATGTTTTGCTGTGATATGTCATTTGAAATATTACCTTTAAAGTGAAAATGCATAGGTCTGGAAACTGCCATAGGAAATATAGCGGTGGTAGTTGGGACTTTAAACCTGAGACAGCAACCGTAATAGTTATTTTGTTAAACTCTTGGTCCATTGCGTTGTCGGTTTCTGAAGGCAGTGGGTGAAATCTGGCTAAGGCATGGTTTTGGAGAGGAACCGGCCGACTGTATAAGCATAGACGGCCATGTTGGATTAAAGAAAGGCAGGCAGGAGTCCAAGTTTAGAGGCTTTAGTTCCTTCTTGAGTTAAATTTTCCTAAATTTTTTTGCAGTGTTCTCGGGTCACATGACATCAGCGCGTTTGTCCCTCACTTTGTTCCTCAGTTTAGTCCGCGCTTTGAAGGCAGCAGCATTAAACAGATGCTGGACGGAAAAAGAAAACAGATGTGATTATTAAGGATTAATAAATTATCAATAAGGTATAAAATACAGATACAAATTTTTTAAAAGTATTTACCTTCTCAAAACGTGAAATCTTGTTGCTTTTGACAGCGGGGTCTAAAATGAGAGGAGCTCCGAGGCCAAAGATGTCTCTCAGGAGAGGGTTGAACTAAAAATGAACACACATTTTAATTAGTGGCACACGACAAATTAGTAAAGCATGAAATTAAAAAATAATTATGTTACTATGCTTGATTACCTAATAAAATGTTAGCGCTAAATAGGGGGTTCAAAAACAGGCCTCCAGGACAACAACAAGGGACAATTGTCCACAGACATGTCAAATACCACATCATATGAGGGGTGGACAAAGACCTCTCTATGATGGACAAGATAGGGCTGCACCAACGAATGGCAGCATGCTTCCAACATAACAAGGAGTCATGAGACAACCAACTATCTAACATCTCACAGGAATAATAAATGAGAGGCACACCACCCTCCTACACACAGAGCCCAATGTGAGGGAAGAGGTGGACCTAGGCCGAGGTGGAAGTGCCAAAATCAAACAAGGCTCAAACGGATTCGCTTCACAGAAGGAGACAGAAAAAAAACAAGTTTGTACCAGCTCCTATTCCTGAAGTGAACGTTTGGACTCAAAGAAGCAGAGACAGGAGACTGCATCAAAGCAGGCTGCAGAACAAGAAGACAGCAAATAGAGTCTCACATCCAATGTTCAGGCACCTCCACAAACCACAAAGTCCCAGCACCAAAACCTGAACCAGAGGAGGTGACTGTCAACGAACAAGGAACGGACAACGCGCCCACAATGGAAGAGCAGAAAGAGTCACCTACAGTAACGGAGGCAACAAAACCAAAGCCTGAGCCAGAGGATAGCTCCTCTGCCCCCGCCCAACAGGAATTGTCCTCTTTAGAAAGAATTGTAGTCTAGCCAAGGCCGGAAATCGTGACTGATTTGGTGCCTGATGAGGAAGGCAAAGATGATATCTACTTGGCCGCTCACGTACACCTAGGACTCATACTTTCTAAAAAGTACATTATCCTGGATGATTTCTTGACTATAGATTATATTTTACTAATTGAATAGAAATAAATAATCAAAAATGTTGTTTGTTTTTTATGTCAATATTGCATTCAACAATTTCTGTTTCTTATGTTGTAAGTTTATAAAAAAGGTGCAGCACTATGTAACTTTTCTGGAGGTGTTATTGTTATGACTGAAATGTTCTGCAGTAAGGCATCACTCTTATCTATCTTCACGGGGACAAGCCTCCAGGCCATATTACAGGCCAGATCTGTGGAGAGGTGATCCCTCTTATAGTATGTATGTAGATTTTTCAAGGTAATTTTGAACGATAAAAACACTGTAACTGATTGAATACATACATACATCTAATTGAATACATACATCCATCTAATTTAATACATACATACATCTAATTTAAAGTCATACTGTGGAATATTCAAGGCAAAGCATAATCATCTTCATGGACACAAGCAGGTGGCGGACCAGGAAAGTTACATAGTGCACCTTTAACTGTTTGTGCTGACCTGTAGGTGGTGCCTGACTCCGGACACCAGTATTTCTTTAAAGGCATCATAGATCCTTCTTCTCGTCCAGCTGTCGATGTAAACACTCTCCACTCCAAACCGGATCTTCTCTTCTGTGAATTCCTCATTCTGTAGATATAACACCAATATGAGTTTCTTCATCATCATCACCATCATCATCATCATCATCGTGAAGAAGAGTTACAGGTACCTCTAAAAAGTGCAGCACTTCTCTGAATATGGACCGCTGTTTCCGACGGTCGTTTTTGGCTCTGTGCTTGTTGCCGTCTGTGGCTAAGCTTTTCAAGGATTCACACAAACTATCACCGTCTTCGACCTCAAAGTCCTGCAAAAATAAGACAAAAAGTGTGACATTTAGACTTCAAAAACATGAATTATACGTTCCATTTAGCACTTATACATATTTAGTATTGGTATTTTCTTGTACCTCATCAATGTCTCGTCCAAGTTCAACCAGGAGAGCAATTGTTTCTCCCACTGCGATTCTGTAGTTTACGTCTGGGCTTTGAAGGCAGCACTGCAGTTTGGGGATGTGGCTTTGGAGAGACAAAGAAACCTTAATATTTATTTAGATTTATTTATTGCAGTATGCAACTTTCTTGGTGGAGGATCTACCACCGTTATTGCTTCCACAGTTAGGCATTAAAATAATCTTTCTCCATGATGACAAGCAGGTGACACCATCTGTAACAAGTTACGAGTAAATCTGTGGAGGGTAGAATGCATGTTTGTTTAAATCCCATGACTGAATAAAGAAAGATATTTTAATGCTATACTGGAACATTCCAGGCAGTAAATAACATCTCCATGGAGACATGCAGAAAGGTTATATAGAGCAAGATTAAATGTAATATATTAACATTCGGTGTTCAGTAGATCCATAAATAACAACTGTATTACAACCTTAACATCTCTACCATTTTTTGCATAATACTGCTATTCAGACTCCAGATACAGTCAATTACTACATCCATTTGTGTCGTGTCTAAATGTGCCTCTATGAAACTCACATATCTAGTAGTGAGTTGATTTTGGAGGCCGGGCACAGTGTGAGGAGCAGAGCCCAGGCCTGAAGAGCAGCCGTGTGCAGAGCAGGAGTCCCAGGTTTCACAGAGGGCAGGGCTCCCTCTCTGTTGGGATAGGACGCCATGAAGACCCCTTCCAGCAGAGACAGGGACTGGATCAGGTCCTGAGGAAATCCGGTTTAGATGCAGGTTGTACTAATACTCACAGTAGTTTATGAATAATAGTTTTAAATAGTACCTCTCCTTCTTCAGCAGCAGAAACATAGCAGCACATTCCCAAAGCTCTGGCACACTGGAAGAAAACATTATGGAAATAAATATTTTGATCAAATAGATTTAATTATAATAGGGAACTGTTCTAGCATGGTTAATTTAAATTAATTCATGTATGTTTGAGTAATCCAGTATTTGAAAATTGCTGTTTTCACCTACCCCCTATTTCCGGCCACTTCTTTGTACATACAAAAAATTGACACTTCAGGTCATATATGGTGGGTTCAAATATGTCACGTGGTCATTTTTGAAAAATAAAAACAAGTACTGTATTTTCTAGAGTATAAGTCGCACATGAGTATAAGTCGCACCAGCCAAAAAATGCATAATAAGGAAGAAAAAAACATATATTTCACATATAAATTGCATGTGAGTATAAGTCGCACCCCAGGCCAAACTATGAAAAAAAGAGTGACTTATAGTCCGGGAAATACGGTAAATGAAAATCTGCTGCTTGCTATGATGAAATGCAACTATGAAGAGGTGGGTGATCAGTTTTGCAGTTTTAAACAAGTCAATTTCTATTATTAAGCCCTTTTAGATCAATATTGCAGTTTACAATTATTTAAATGTAAAATAGTGATCTATGTTAATGTAAATACCCTACCCTGTAAATAAGTCTTTAAAAGTTGCACTCACACTCTGCCTGGCGCTGAGGCTGGCTCCTGTATCGATGAGTATACTGGTGAGAACAGGTCGGAGGGTTTTAAAGCCCTCCTCGGCCTCGTCTCCTCCTCCCAGCTGAATACACAACAGGGAGAACAGAGTGGCTGCTGCTGCCTGCTCCTCACCTCCTCCTGGACAAACCGTACAATAAAGAAACGTTACATTTTGGAGCTCCGGCACCGAACAACTGTTTTTATCCTGAAGTTGCATATACATAGATCATATCTGAAAAGCATGGATAGACTTTGTTTTTAATCAAAGCACAATTCTGAGTGGTCACAGCATAGTAAAATGTTATGGCATACAATAGGTAATATAATGCAGACAACTAAATACATCAATGTGGTCTCATTATTGGAGAAACCTACTAATCCTGTAGTTTAGACTTCTACATGTCCTAAATTCATTTCAATCTTGCATTAGTTTAGCAGTGCATAAATCAGTCTGGCGTCAAGTATTCAAGTTTAAAATAGTACCATAAATGTCAAACACGATCACAAACCAATTTGTAACATTGCCAGAAAAATCTAAAAACATACATAAATGACTCATTTAAAACCAAACAGACCTTTCTTGAGGCTCCTCTCGAGGCAGTCGCTCACCGTGAGTCTTCGTTCTGTTAAAAACTCGTACAATAACCTGGAGGAGAAGGCTTGTTTCAGGGACTCCAGGGCAGCCAGCCGGGTTTTAGCGCTGCACAAAAAGATAAGCAAGTATAAATTAATTTGAAAGAGGGGGGTTCACCTGACAAACAGAAATGTAACAATAGTTCTGTCACTATTTATTTTTAGCCAAAGCAATTTTTGAATTGTCAGAAGGTTGTGATTGTGAATTGTCCTTGCGTTTTGGATTGACTTTTGTGTGTTGATAACATAGACTGTATTACCAAACCAAGTGGACTGAAAACCATATGAAAGGCTATTTCTAGAAGTCAGTGAGACATAATGTGATAAATATAAAATGACTGATTATTTGCCAAAGACAATCAACTGAAAGGCAACATTTTTAAATACTCCTCCATTTTATTAATAGTTCTTTTCTCTCTCTTTCATATTTATTATAGTTTACTTTTTATAAACGATGTATGGTTCATTTTTCTATATAGTTGTTTTTGGATGCAAAATTATCAACATAAATCTCTAAATGAAAACTCAAAAAAATGAATGTATTAGAATTACGATAATAAGATAAAAGCTCACCTCTTGTCCATTAAGTTGTCTATGCACTGTTTGAGTTTGTCTTCTGTCTCCTCCTGAGCTGTTTGTTCATCTACGGTCTCAGTTCCTGTAACAATAATAGAAGTATATGTGTATATCATTTTCTGTTTATACACTAACAGACCAAAGTTTGGACACACCTTCTCAGTCAATGTTTTTTCTTTATGTTTACTACTTTCTATACTGCAAATACATACTGAAGTCCTCAAATATATGAAGCAAGACATGTGGAATTATGTAGAAAAAAAAAGTGTTAGATTCAGATCATTTTCCCACTGCCTTTTTTGTTTACTACATTCCATACATGTTCATTCATAGTTTTGATGCCTTCAGTGAGAATCTCCAATAGCCAAAAAAAAAAAAAAAACATGAAAAAGTGTGTCCAAACTTTTGACTGGTAGTGTATATAAATAGTACATGATTGTAGTGAAACCTGTGGGATCGTCTATGACCGAGGCCCCTTCACTGGCGCTGCTGTAGTGGCTCAGGATATCAGACGTCAGCTCGTCGTCGCTGGCACCTGACTCGCCTTTCACACCGTTTTTAAGACCTGTAAAGAAATGAACAGGTTTACATACTAGAGACGGGTTTGAGAAAATCTACGACAAAAAATAAAGAGAACACATGTGAGCGCACGCACAAAAAAACTGAAAATGTCTGAGCTGTGAAAGCAGTGCGCAAAAAGGTGATGCAATTAGTATTCATGTTATGTTAATATTTGAAAGTGCCTATGGCAGGTTGGACCACTCATTTTACGAAAACACAGTTAATAGGAATGGGAAAAGGCACAACTGTGAGATTCAGTGTCCAATTTTGGCCTCACAATGTGTGATGTATTTTCTTTAGCAGTTTTGCTGCCATTCTAGTACTGTACTAGTACTTTACCTACTAGACCCTTTTTTGTCCAATCCAAATGTAAACACGTGGGAAAAAAAATTCACGAGAATTTTGTACTGTCATGTTGTACACTGGGCCAAAACTACTTCAATGTATGAAGTTATTATTTGGCAAATCAAACCATTTGAAAACACCTTTATTATGTGTAATTAATGTTCAATGAAATAAGATAAGCTAGTCTAAATAAGCCCCTAAACTTAATGTTTTCATGACCAATAGTATATAACTTTTTTAATCAAGCTACATCAGCCAAAAAAACGCATAGGTTATCATTTCTTATTATATTTTATTGTTAAAACACATTAGTACTTGAATAACATTGACCACTCCCATTCAGAGACTGCTACTCTACAACACAGAAGTCATGTCTAGTTGCTCCTGCCTTGTCATAAAATCAAATAATTCTATTATGCTATAATGACTGCAACATTCAGAACAAAGCCTGACTCATGTTTTCCACCGTGCTATAATTACACACTGCACCATGGGCTTTTATTGCCCATTTGCAACAGGGATTTTATAATGATACAACCACCAAAACATTAGCAACAGTCCCATATCATTCCATTAGCCCCCATCGCCTTGTACTGTATAGCAAAATTCTACACTCCATCTCTCTTGCCTAGTTTTAGAATGCTGCATGTTTATTAAGATGTTTCCTAATTATACAACAGATTACAATGGACCATCAATATACTTTTGTCCACCATCATCTAAAAACAGAATGCAACTATAAAATTTGTATAACATGGGATATTTCAAATTCACAAAAAATAACAAAATTTAACAAAATAATCTACAATTGCCAGAGACTCCGAAGACTGGCCAAAAATCTGTGGGAATTACTGTTCTATCATTGTTAGGTTACATTGTTTTATTCATTTGTTGAATAGCCGTTTGTTCTGGACGTGAGTGGGGCAAGAGTCAAAGGGGTCAGTCTGGGTCAAACATAGGTCACCCTGTAATACTCCACACCAGTTATATATGTAGAGATACAAGTCATTTCACCGAAGGCAATAAATGCTGAATACTGTGTGAATCTAATCTATGCAATGTAAAAAAGACAAATTTCAAAATAGTAGTACATGAGAGTAATCCTTATCCCATTCTTGTAATTCTGTTAATTAATTTCAGTAACCTGTAACCTGCTTTTCTTCTCAGGTACAAGCTAAACTTCGGAACATACCAAGCAAACCAGTAAAATCTCCATGGAGACAACCAGGTCGTGCACCTTGTAAAGTTACATAGTGCACTTTAAAAAACAAAAGAATTTTATTGTAGAAACCAAGTCATACGTAGACAATAAACAATTATCAACAAGTAAGACAAGAGTAAAAAATATAAAAAATATGTTTGACAGGGTTGTTTTGCAGATGCTAAATGGCCCATTAAAAGTGATGTCAGTTGGTCGCCGTTGGTAACACAGAGCAGCACAGATTGGTCTTTTCCACTGAATCTCCAACACTTCCCACACAGAGCGCCAGCAGCAGAGTCTAACCCACTCACATATGACACCACAGTAGTGGACATTACATCCAGGTCTACATGGACTGAGTGATAGTGAGGTTATAGCTTTTCATTGTATCTGGATGGTAAACAAGTTACTTTACCTAAGGTCTTTTGCTTTGTCTATAAAATGCCAGCATACAAAACAGCTTTAGCAGTGACTTTGTGGCAGCCATCGAGTACTTGTAAATGTTTCAGTGACGTGAATGAAGCTTCAGCCCTTATTAGTAGAAATTCAGTGTTAAAATGTTGGTGGGGTCTTTTATATAGTAGTGGAATATCAACTGAAAACCTTCTGAATCTAGGTTTACCTTTACAAAGCTGCAGTTGGAGCACCTCTTGACGAAGACAGCCTGAAAATGTGAATGAATGAACCAGAGAGATAGGGGAAGAGATCGTAGAAAAGAATGGAATGTTTGATGAAGAGAGAAGTCATCAAGTTACATTGTTGATTGCAATTTTAGTGCCAAAATGATACAGGCCAGTATATAATTGGCTGCTGGGGAGGAAAAAAAACTGTAGACCTATCCAAGAAATGATCTACAGACAGTGCCACATGCTTTTGAAGGCTTATCTAATGGAAATGCTGAGGCTATGAGAACTGGGACAGGTGCTTGAAGTTGGACACCCTGGAGATAATTTGTAATGTGAACTAGTGTAATCACAGTAATGCCAATGTATTATTTTTATATATATTTCTATATATAGGTTTTGTGGGTCTTCATGTATTGCATGAAATTAAATAAAACGTTACCAGAATGTGTGGTGTTTAAAGGCAACAATTAACTAATCGTGACTAGTCTATGACAAAAAATAATCGTAAACGTTATCTAGGCTATACGGACTCTAAAATACATGCCAGAAGACCTTTTTATAACACAGGCTGAGGCATTATTACATTAAAATAATAATCTTAAAATAATAAACCATTTCCGATCTCCATCAATGATATACTTACTCGAAAATATTCTCATCTTTCAGTCACCATATTTAAATTATTTGGTCAAAAATGTATTTAAAAAGTCTCTGTGCAAAAGAAATAATCCTTTTACTAGTCGACTTATAGAAAAATGATCACAGACTAGTTGGCCACTAAAATAATCGTTTCTCATTCATGTTTAGGGCTGCTACCTGGCAGCGTACCTGGCAGAAGGCACAAACATCCTGCAGGGTTAAAAATATCATACATTCTGTGCAGGTCTATTTTGGCATTGAGTCAACATGTAGAGTGGGGTTCAGGTGATGGATTGATTAATTCATTGTACATTTCATTTGAATGGTAATCTGCTGGAGGTTACATAAAAACATAATCAGTGTGAGCATCATAATCCATTAACAGAAGACAAAGCGGTCTTCTGTTAGTGGATTCTTCTGTTTAAAACATTGAATATTTTGTTTTAAATTGTTAGTCGCCAATTCTCACTTTTATCATTCTGTAACCCATGGATAGGCAACATTCTGAGGAGTTTTCATGATTGAAAAGATAGCAATTAACTTTTTAAAACAAAGTATCCTATGGCTGCAGTTGGAATTTTTCCATCATTCAAAATCACATGAATACAGTTTTGGCTATAATCTGTTCTCTGAG
>KN481474.1:0-10013 GCA_000787095.1 Periophthalmodon schlosseri
CCCTCCATGTAAGACCCTCCTCTCTCTGCAGATTCCTAACCTCTTGCCACCTCTTGAACTTGACTTTTTCGACCACAGCTGCTCGTCAAAAGCTTCCTGTGTCGCTGTGAGCCGAGTTGTCCCGAGGCAACACCCAGCGCAAACGTGCCAGGGGAGGATTTCCAGAGCCTTGACTACGGGCCAAATAAACCAGCCGCATCTGGGAGCGCGACTGGTAAACACGGAACGGCCCACGAAGCCGAGCGCTCATTTCGGCGACGGTCCGAGCGGCGTTTCCGCTCTGCTGCTCGTCGCGCACACTTACGGCCGTCACGGAGTTTTCACTTACGGACCGACATACGTGAAAATGCTTAGACCACAGGCCACGACCTCCACGACTGTGAGCCAGGCAAAATTACACTGTTGTTGTACTACGATGCTGTGTGGTATAAACTGTGGACATGAAACTGTACAGTGAGCTCTTTAAATCTACAAAGTTACATTTTTGTTACCAACTATTATAAAGTCTTGTAGTAAGTTTTTTACGACTCATTTGTTTTGAACTGAACTCATAAAAACCAAAACATTTTATATTATAAATTCAACTTCAGTTTAAAAAGTGTGTGTTGAAAAGATAAACAGAAATGGCCCAAACAGCATCAAATCTGTAAAGTGAAAAACTGAAGAGGTGTAAATGAAATGAAACTCACCCGTCGTTGGAGCAGGTCATAAACTCCTCTTTCATTTTCGGATGCCAACAGCCGCAGTTCAGCATCGCCGTGTGGCCCTAGAAAGAGAACGTGAGAAAATCACCTTAGAACATATTTAACAGGCACCGAGATAAGCTGAGGTAACACACACTCTGAGAAACTTAAGGTTCGATTCGGTCCAGTCAAGAAAACATGTACGAGCCGAGCGTTTGCGAAACTGTTTGGTAATGAGCACATGTTACCAATAGAACATGAAGGCGATTGCTAAAGGAAGCTGAAATAAGTTCTACAGCGATGACCTTAAACTGAGCCAGTTTCTCTGGAGAGATATATTAAGCTATGGGTCAATAGTCCAAACAGTGAGCTCCCTGTAGAGTCAACTTAAGCCAGCGCTCCTGCTAAAAAACTCATGTGGAGAAAGAGTGAAAACAAATAACTTTAAAGTGCGCCGGCCCAGCAGGAGGCTCAGTGCTCTGCCAGGTTAAAGAGGAAACACTGTGGTAGTGTGTAAGAGGCTGCAAACCCGACATACGGCTACGACAGGATGCTCCAGAACCTCACAGGAGCAGACGCCAAATGACAGCGGTATGTGAGGAAAGACACAACTGTCTGCTTCTCAAAGAAAAACACTTTAGGGTCGATTAAAAGTCATGGCCAAGTAATGCACTTTAATGAGGGAAAAGGCCTAAACACTGTAATGATGTTAATGTGCTGGATCTGGAGCCACCAAAATGTCATATATAATGTAGCAACGCCCTAAACTTTAACCCTGAGGAAACGTCCTGTTTGAAAAACATAGAAAAGCAGAAATGCCCCTTTAACAACTCATCTTTCATTTTGATTTTAATGGTAAAACAACAGAAATCCTCACTGTCATAATGTGTTACACAGAATAAGATTAAAAGTCTAGTTCTGATGGTGTAAGTACAAATACATTTTCACTGAACCACACACTGATCAGACGGACACAAACAAAAGGAAGAATGCAGAACATCCACGAAAACACTGGCACCAATGGACCTTCACTTAAACTCCTTCATATGGGTGGGATAAACTATGTCTAAATGCAGCACAGCTGCTGCAGATGTTTAGTGACCAACACAAACACACTTCAGTCTTAACATAGACCCTTCATTATGACCCTTTGTGGATCCAGGTACAAGAGAGACATGAACCAGCAGCATGTGGCCCCCCCAGAGTCGAGGCCACTGCAGGAGCCACTGTCCCACATCCAAACACTCACAGCAGCTACAGTTATGGCAACACTTTGTGCCCTGTGCAATGAATGTGCACCTAAACCCACAGATTAAAACACGACACTTTCCTCTGTGCTTAAAGCTGTGAGAGTCCAATTTTTAAACTATAGAATGAAAACCCACTCATTAAAATTCCACACAGCGGCACATTTAAAGCAGGTTCACGGTGACATACCTTTGTGTTGGCCATATCCACGATGTACTGGTCTCCTTTTATACACTCCATGACATTGAAGCCATCCCGGTCCAACACTTTGGCTTGGGCATTACCAGAAACCACCAGGATCACGTCTCCTGTGATGCTGTACTGCAGCGACTTTATCTGATGGCTGCAACAAAATGACACATACAAATTATGCTCAGACATTAATGGTTATGAAAAAAATATAATAATAATTATACTAGTTTGTTGAATCTTGCGCCTTAGACGGTTTAAAACTGAGTCAAATCATTGTCATGTGAGATTTACATCATGTTTCTCAATATCTGGTTCATTTATTTATTCATGGATTTAAAATGATACTAGGCTCATGTGCAGCGGCTGCAGTTCACGGAGCCGATGTGAATCAACAAACTCAGTACACAGCACTGTATAAGTACAACCGCATAAACCAATGAAGAAGCCACTTCTGTCAAGTAGGACCCAGTTTAAAACTATTTTCTTACATTTTAGGTACATTTTAAAAGGGCAGGATCCGGATGATTCTTAGCATTTCTATGAAAAGCTTTAGTTTTAAATACATAACAAAAGCAAGCGCTTCAAAACATTATATGTGAGAATCCAGTGACTAGATCAAAGTAGTGACTCATATCAGATGTAGATATTTAAGTATCTCACTGGTTTCAACAGCAACAAACGAAAATCGGACTGTACCTTCAGTGAAGACCATAATAAACAGAAGCATAAACAAATGCTCACAGATCTCAACCATCTGCCTTGTTGTGATGGGCTCATTTGACTGAATGGTCAGGATGTCCATAAGTCAACATGAAGCCTGGTTAAGCAGCACAGTGTGGAAATAAATGCACTGCATGTCCTAAATGTTTGTATGAATCAAGTTCCCCACATGTTGAACAACTGTGTTGATGTTACCCATATACAAAAAGTGACTCACCACTCACAGGGCTGCAGAGTCCTGAAGGCCTGGAGCGTCTGGTCCATACCGGCAAAATCCCAGAAGCGCACATCAAAGTCATATCCCCCGGACACCAGCCGGGCTCCGGAGGGGTCCAACCCGAGGGCCGACACCTGAGGAAGTGGCATCGCTTTTAGAATTTAGCCCAGTCGGTATTTTGTTATTCGCTCGTGTTTGTTTGATGCTGCAATTTAATGAATAATTGTTTTCTTAATGATGAAACAACTGTTGCTTTTAACTTACCGTTTTGGTGCCATGTTGTAACGTGATCTCATGAGTGTCTGGAATCTTTTTGACTGGATCCTAAAAAGAAATGAAGTGCACTCTTTTATTCTCAGAGACATCCTGTCTTTATTATGTGCTCGTGATAACTACTTTTGGAGCCCTTAAACACGATCTTAACAGAGGCGTGTTTCTGTTTTTATTATTGTGCTGCCATCTAGTGGCGACATAAACTACCCTGCCCTGCAACCAGAAGAACGTAAGGTCTTTTTTGTTGGTGTAAATTGTTCTTAGACACATGAAAAGAAGCATTTTGTTTCATACATACATCTTCATTTTGAGCTTCACCTTCGTCGTCCTCATCTTCATCATCGCTGTGCGCTGTGCTGCCCGTGTATCCTGGAGGAAGAGGAGGCCCCACAAGCTCCTCATCCTCTTCATCAGGCTGAAGAGGCAGCGGAGGACCGACTTCAGATTCACTGTTGCTGTCGCTACTGCTGTCACTCTGTTTTCTTAAGTGAGAAGAAGAAAAACGCATAAATACAGTTACACGTATTACACATAAATCCTCTGTTTACGAATCCGACCTGGAACACGTCACTTTGCTCTGTGGTGTATTCTTCAGTGAGTGTGAGCTTTCCCCGTGATCTTTCGTCTGACTCTCCTTCTCCCTTTCCTCTGTGTAACAAATCAGTCAAATGAGCATCGAGCACACGGGTCTCAGAAGAATCACGGCGCGGCTTTACCCAGGACGCGCTGGCTCCTCTCGATGGCGGTGCGCCGCGTCTGCTCGAAGATGGCATCGAGGTCAAAGGTCCGCGCCTTCTTACCTTTCACAGGATGAACACTTTAATTAACATGTGAAACGATCCAGGTGTCCTTGAAATAAACTGGAGCACGTACCAAAGCCGGAGAAGCCCATGACGGACGCGATGTCCCCGTCACTACTTTGACCTGATGGGACAGAAATAAAGTGAGTCACTTTAAACTTTAACGACATAAAAAAGGCCTGTAGAGTGAATGACAAAATGACAAAAATATATCATTTGATTGAACTGTCTAGCGGTGATATCATATAAATGTGACATGGTAAAGATGCCAAAATGTGCAGAAGGAGCAGGTTCCTCTGTTTAATTGAATCTAATATTTAACGAGACCGTGAACTGTCTTCGCTAAAAGCTGATTCCTAAAAACCTATAGACGATCAAAGGGAGGCAAGAATAAATAAGAAGTTTTAGGGATATAAGCAGAATTGCTACCTTCATTAGCGTCCATATTTTCGAAACTTGACGACTACCTTTGACCCCGGAAACATTCCTTCTTCTTCTTTTTCTTTTTCTGTTGTTGTTCTTGTTGTTGGTCATAGAAATAATAGACTCCGCCCCGCGGCTCGGCCCAAGATGGCCGCCGCGTCAGAGAGACGCAGAGACACTTTAGTTTATCTTTTTGGTCATTTTATTTCTATAAACAATGAAGCCAGGATAAAAGGATAATCCTTTCACAAGTTAATTTCGCTAATTTAATTTTAATAGTTAATTACACTAATGTATTGCTCAAAATGTGTTAGTTTAGATAAGCTAGCAGCCAATTAATGTAAATGCGACAGTTATAACCCAGTTAAGACCACAAAATAAACGCTTATATTGGTAAGAAAGATATTCAAGCCAACAAAACACAAGTAGTAGAAAACTTTTGCTACCCCTGATTTCAGTCATCGTTTATAAATTAATTGGTAAAAACCGTTTTGACGAGCGAAATAACTTAATAAGTGTAGTATACGTCGGAGGCCACTTGAGGGCGTACTACAGCTTCTCTGTGTATTTAATATTGTGAAAATGTTATAAAACCTTATTTCTAAACATAAAAAAATCCAAACCAACACTATTGTATAAAACATATACATAGGGGCTGTTGATATAAAATCTAAAATATTTGGAAAAGTGAGCGAAACAAGTCCTCGAGCAGACCTGAAAATGCATCAACTCTTATGCTCAAGTGTCCCGTCCCAATATGGCGGCCATTCCGCCGGACTGCGCTCCATAGAGCGACCCTCAGAGCACTGCGCTGCTTCTAGGGTTCTATGGTTGATGATGGCCGCGGTGCAGCGGACTGAGTGCGCCACCGTGTGGTCATAACCGGGTACAATCAGAGTTATCGCTCTTTTGTATTGAAATGTCTTTTGTATTGAAATGTCTTTCATGAGAAATTGTGAAACGTGTTTTTTCATAAGAGACTAATTTATTTATAGAAATCATAGAATCATAGTAAAATAAAAAATAAATATTGAACATGTCCAAAAGCTCCAAAACATAAATTACACTGAAAGATAAAATGAATTCTTGTTGCCTGCATTGCACACACAGATGTGCTCATCGTATAAACCTGAAGTGATTTTACATTTAGACATAAGTGATGTTTACATGAGATTTACTAAAGATGTTCAGGTTTCATCCCCCACCATCCTCTCAATGGCAGCCCAGTCGATTTTACTGATGTTGCTGCTTCCGGTCTCTGACAGATTATCCAGCCAGTCCCACTGCGTTTCTCCTGCTCTGGCGTCGTCCTGCTGCTCTGGACTATAGTACAGCCCAGGTATCTCCTAACAGAATCACAGAGACACATAAGACGACATAAATGTAAATCATTGTCTATACATTTTATAATCGCAACAATAAATTCCAAATATTTTACTCAAATTAAGTTAAAATCTTACAAGGTGAGACACGTCTCGTTCTGTGTATGTTTTGGACCTGTGAAGGTTTTCAGTTTTATTTGGATGGTCTCTTTCGACAGCAGTTGTCCTGGAAGGACTTTTTCTTTTGTCATCTCCTGCATTTGACGTGGAAGATCTCGTCAACATTCCACGCCGGGTCACCTGGGAGAGACGGTCCCTGGGCAAACATGTCACTAACAGAACACAAACATTTGATAAAAGTCATATTAAGCGTGAATTAATAAAAACACTGTAAAAGTAACAGTGTTTATACCTGGTCTATCTAGACCCAGTCTCTTGTGGTATTCATCTGAAAGAACGTCTTTTATCCCAGCTGAGCGAGGACCAGGGTTTTCAGATGGACACTTATTCTTGACTGAGGGGTTAAAGACCCTTTGGGGGAAAAGGAAAATGAACTTTAAAATGTGCTGAATGGTGTTATATTTATTACAAATAGAGCATTACCTGTACGTGCGATCGAAGGGCGGGGCAGAGGAGGCGGTGAAGGCCGTATCTGCAGTATCTGAAAAGCCTTGTGTTCTCGGGGAACTGGCAGAAAGGTCAGTGGCCAAGTTATAAGCCTCCAGTGTCCGCTGATTAAAGTGGTCCAATACGCTATTTAGTAAAACGCCATGAGTCATTCACACAACTTAACACCTTAAAATCAGCGCGTAGAGCACAGCACATACCGGAGAGGTTCCCATTTAGATTCCAAACTTGCATTTTTAGTCACACATTTCTATAAGAAAGAAAAAAATGCTTTGTAAAGTTCAATAACAACACCATAAATAAAAAACAACCGCTCACAGGTTTATCAGGGGAGGAAAACGGCCTGTGCTCCATCTCTCTCAGCTTCTGCCGATGTTTCTGATAAACTGCGAGTCTCTCTCTTTGCTTTTTTCTCATCCAGATCCTTAGTTCTCTTTTTTCATCCCGAGGCATCAAAGTTTTTTTTGACATTTTCCCTTTTTGCTCCAGATCCAGCCTATTTTAAGACTTTTATTAACCACAAATACCACAGCAGCTTGAACCGTATCATCTAAACAGCCTGTACTTTACCTGCTCCTGTAGTTTGTGTTTGACGAGTCCAGGTCGGTCGGTGACAGAAACCCTTCTCTGACCAGCTGCTCTAAGATTTCAGCTGTATCAGATAACCCAGTTTCCTCCAGAGTTTCATCTGCCAAACCACTAGAGAAACCAAACACACAGAACAGGTTAAAGTGATGGTTGAGGTCAAAATGTGAAGTACAAAAGGCTTCTTACATATTGGACAGTTCAGAGAGTTCAGCCAAGTCGTATTTTCTCTCTGTAAAAACACAGTCCCCGAGTTACACAGTGAGGCTTCATATTTTCTGTCGTATTTTATGCAGATGCGTCTTTACCTGGTGGAGCGTGGGCGTTAGTCGAGGCAGCCGTTTGAAGCTGAAATGAATCGCAGACATTCAGTTCTGTTGAAGTAACACGTCGTGGTGTCCGCGCTGTTTAAGAGGGAGATAAACTGGCCTTTACTGTTCAATATAATACACAAAAAACACAAACATGTCGTTCCATTTTATGATGTAAACAGTTACTTTCACGAGGGGCATAAAGCCGCACGGTTTTCTTTACTCCTGTGGCCGTCTTCTTCTCAGAGGTCGGGACTGGGGTGAGTTTTTCTATAGAATCCACCAACTATAGAGACAAAAGCCAAACATACAACCAGTCAGTCAATGCTGCTTAAAACAACGTCTCTGAAATGCTTCAATCTATTTTCAGAACAGAACTGCGTCACCATTCTAGACTTGGAGAGGTCCGTCTCCAGGGAGTCTGCGATGCGCTGCAGAGCGGTCAGCTGTGAGTCCAGGTGGGTCATCTGGGAGGAGAACCAGACTGTGGGCTGTTGGGTCATGAGTGACGGAGACTTTACGGCTCTGTTCATTTCTGCTTCAAATTCACAACTTTCTACAGCAGAAACTTCTCGATCAACGTCCAACACAAAAGGACTGCGTGAAACGAACGCCTCACTGTCGGTTTCTGCGGTGAAAAGATGAGAATCGATGAGTGCATAGTTAAGGTGATTTGACTTAAAGGTGAGAAAGGTCAAAGGTGAGACCTGGCTCAGAGGTTCGGTCTTGAAACGTTTCGTTTATTGGTTCACGGGAGATGTGAGGTTCCGCCCCGTTTCTCAGGACTCTGGCGGCCATGACGTGAAGCTCGGCCGAGTCGCTGGCAGAAGAACGATCGTCGCGACACTGTGGCAAATCTTTGTGCAGGGATTCGTCTTCGAGATCCACCACACTGACGAAGAGACGGCCGTGTGGGGCCTACAGTGTGACACGTGTGTGAGTAAAGCAGCTGTGACGGTGTTCTTCAAATATATTAAAACTAATGATTTAAAGGACGTGTGCGGTGATGCTCATCTTACATGTACTTCCTCTGTCAGCAGCAGCTCATCTTGAACAGTACAGTTGTTGTAGGTCTGCTCCTCTCTAAAAACAGGAGCTTAAAGGAAAACAACATAAGAAAACATTCAAATAAAGAGACTTAGCCCTGAACCAACACAAACTCACTTTCTGTTCTGACGTCAGCAGAAACAGCCTTATCCACATGAAGAGAACGCTCTTAAAACAAATAAATCAAAAAGTTCAAAAACAGTAACATTAAGTATTTTCTGCACATAATCCCGCTCACCTGGGTCTGTGTTGGTACTTGCATCGTGTCGTTCTGGAGGCCTCTTACATGTAGATGCAAACGCCTGGAGCTCAGCGGCTGTGGCGAAGGCCTTCTCCAGTAAACCCTCCCCTCTGAGCGGAGGCCCTGGGATCATCGTTGTACCATCTTATCATAGAGAGCGTAAATGTGTAGCTTTAAATAAGACACGGAACTACCTGAGGACACGGCAGAGCCTGGTTCAGAGACGGCCTCCTCAGAAACGACGTCTTCATTTGGGAAATCACATGTCGTCTACACAGTAAAAAGAGGCAGGAGATAATGAGATGTTTGGCTGTAGTTTGGACTCACGATGTTGAAGCTGGTTAATGTGGAACCTCTGGAGGGATGATGGAGTCATTTGGACGAAACGTTATCTCTCTCGCTGCTTTTTCTAGTCTCTCTCTTCTTTTTTGCCTGTGAATAAAAACGCAGTGAGACTGAAAAAGCACAAGATTTATACAAGATATACACGATTACCTCTTATTGGAGTTGTGTAAAATGGAGGATGTGTTAGCGCCCTCTGCAGGCGTCACTGCTCTCAGCAGCTGCACCTGAGGACTGTCACTTTGCTTCTTACCCAGTATCAGCTCGTCTGGGATCAGCCGTGATATTTGTGATAAAGAGGTTTGCAGTGGCAGCATCTTGAAACACAAAGACCCACATCAGATGGAAGGCATGAATCTAAACACATGTATTTTTAAAACCGTTTAAAAAATAACAGTTACCATTTGAGGCTGAGGTTCTATTTGAAGAAGTTTTATCCTTGGTGTTTCTCCCACCTGTGCAGCGTCAGCGTGTGCAGCGTGTGCAGCGTGTGCAGCGTGTGCAGCGTGTGCAGCGTGTGCAGCGTGTGCAGCGTGTGCAGCGTGTGCAGCGTGTGCAGCGTGTGCAGCGTGTGCAGCGTGTGCAGCGTGTGCAGCGTGTGCAGCGTGGGGCCCTGTGTTTGTGGCCAGTCCGGGGAGTGTTATGCTGCTGCTTGAAGCAGGCTGCACATGTAAAAGCCTGAGTCCTTGTGGGGTAGAGGTTGTCCAAACAGGTAAAGCCTGAGGAAGTCGTGGAGCCTCTTGTCCTTTGAATCGTGTTTGATTTAAATTAGAATTCACAGGGACATGCCGATGTTGAGCCTCAAGTGTAAAATGAATCTGGCCTCTTGAAAACCTCGTTAGGTCATGATATTTGAACATGGATGAACTAGATTCATTATGTGGGTAATTCTGTGGGGGCTGGGGTCCTCGCCTTGAGACATGGGCTGAAAACTGAGGCGAACGGAGCCGAAGCAACTTCAGCCCTGAGAGCAGAGGAGCCG